>LYUA01003402.1:26366-37125 GCA_002093875.1 Calopteryx splendens
ATATTATCGTAAAATATAATTATGTTTTTCTCCAAGTTGTCCACCATTCGTAATCTTCCCGCGGGTTTTCACGAGCCGGGGTGTTTTTGCGAAACGTCAAGCATACGGTTCATTCGGAAAGTTTTTGAGCGTCTGTTTTCTTTTGTCTGATATGTTTCATTCCACGAGTCAGTGGTCCGTCATTTGAAATTGTAACTAAAAAGCTTCCAAAAATGTTCACACGTCAAGCCTGGAGGTAAAAATATCCTTTGGTAAAGGGGATGAATCTTTTTAGTGTTTAAAAGGTTCTTAAAAATTTGAATAAACATTCTATAGCATATCTCTCATTTAAATAATTTTCCCAGGGAAAATTCAGAAACGGAGCTTAGTATAGTTACGCGTACTCTGCAGTACAGTTGTATATGGAAGTTCAATGTGAATCAGCAATTCGTCATAATCGGGAGTCGAGTACGCTCTGGAGGGGAATTATCTCGGCTCACATCTTATCATGTATGAAGCGTCTTACTGCTTCAAGCATGATAATTGCTTGGTGTTCAGTTCGTCAGTGTTCACCCTACTTTTACATGCGAATCACGAATCCGAATACTTCCCGTAGCACCTCCAGGCTATTACACTTTGTGTTATTCCATTAGTATGCGCCGAAGATAATAGGAGTAGCTATCTACGTGTTGAATTACTGGTCCTAGTGATCATGGCTGGCAAAACCCAGTGTAGGAAGAGGACTGATTTTCGTAAAATAAAATTCAAAATAGCTCCCCGACCAGGATAAACTTGAGAGACCCTCACCAACGAGCTGCAAATAGCTAGGAAGTTTCGTACTTTGAACATGTTATTTGAGCACTAGTTATCACAGCTGCGAAATCATCAGGGAAGGAATAAAAATAAGCCTTCGCGCTATTTTTATTTATTTCAGCATAAAAAATTGTAATGACCAAATTCCAAAATTTAACATCCAAGCAGTAGAATTTATAAAAAGACGGTCACTTGGGCGATTAGGCCAAACAACTATCTGTAAGACTTAACATTCTGTGAATAATTTACCTGCGAACAATAAATTAAACCCGAATAATCTTACTTTACTTACAGAATAATAATACTTTTTAAAGGTTTAATAATCAACTTGAATTTTAAATTCTTGCCGAGGTTTCAATGGTGGGAGAGGGTGCAGAAAGAATCACCTTCTACTTAGCCGGATGGCTTCACGTGGTCCACCGTATAGTATCCCGTTTGACGGGAATCTGGATCTTATTTTCTCACTCCGCGGTGGGAGAATAAGATACAGATGAGAAATGCCCCTTTGCCATCGAAACTGGAGCCAATTTGTGGTAGAGGCCAGCAGCGATATGAAGGCGGCTATGACGGCTACCTCCATGGAAAATATAATTGGAGGTGGAGAAAAAGTGAATGCCTCGAAATAGGTGATGCCGAAACTGTGAAATTACTTTAAGATACTAGTGATGAATAATTCTTAAACTCGTGGTCAGTTTGTACGCTTGGTAAACTTAGTAAATGCTTCTCGTACCTACATGAATTATTAAAAATAATTATAACTGAAACGTGAGCAGTATGTTCTAAATATTAAAGTCCATGCCATTTGTAGAAGTCCTATATATATTCTAACCGTTTTCTTAATCATAGTTATTTTATCGTTTCGGGGTCATCTCTTTGGTTCGCCTAAGTTTGTGCCCCCTCGGTATTGATTTCGCGAGTCGTTCATAGGAGTCAACATTAAATTACTCATCAAATAATCCCCCTCATTGGCACATGAAGAATTTTTCTAAGCACTACAGTGCACGAGAAAACAGCGTTGCGCTCGAGTATCAGTTGAACATGCTCCCCATGATCGAGTTCAAGGTCGTGTTGCACAGGGGAGGGGTGAGGGGGAGAGTGGCTTGAGGGCCTTGGCGAGCCAATGCCCCCCCCGCTTGGCGGCCCACCGACGCCGAAGACATTGGCTTCAAGTCGGTCCAATGAGTCTCAAGTTTTTTCCGGTGCCGTCGTTCGGGCATCGAAACATTTTCACACCTTTGCGTCTCTTGAGGCTCCACTCCAAAGAGCCGACTGCGCGAGCTTACACGAAATCTAAACTTACCTGTATATTTCAGGCTGTGCTGATTATAGTTGATCCATAAAAAAGTCTTTCCCTAAAAGTCTCGCTAGGGCGTAATGCGGATTAATTCGCTTACATCGGAGGCGATATTGATTTCGTATGGTCGCCATCCGCTTCCTAATATCCTCCTTTCAGTGGATACGGAAAACGTTTCGATTTCAATTGAAAGCATTTGGATTCTTCGGTAAGCGCATTCGACAAAAATGTCGGTCAGTTTTTCCATTTCTCTACGCTTTGTATTTCTTGTCCCGAAGAAAATGGAGAGTATGCGATGGCGGAGCGGAGAGGCTGTGGTGCGAAACCCCGCAATGCGGGCAAGGCCAGCGTCAAAGGAAGGGGCCTTTAACGATGCTAAAAATTCCGTGTGAACTAGTGACCGGCAGTGGTCACGAAAACGTAGGGAATCGCAGCAAAGAAAACGAAACATATCCCCGGAAAGGAAAGAAAAACACTACTCCAAAACGTTCCATGCCGAAGGAAGTCACGTAGAGTCACACTTCGTGCATCTGGAAATTGTAAATATTAAATGTAACATTCTGCAAAGCCTTCGACCAAAAATCCCGAAGCACATCGAAATCTGAGTGGGTCCAGGAGGAAAGGGGGTGATGTCATTTTATTTATGGGCGGCGATAGAAATGGACTTTGGTTACTCTGATCATGGCTCGTATTTATTTTAGTCTCTCTCTCTCTCTTGAGTTTGTTCTTCCGTCGTAGTGGTGCGACCCAACGTTCAGTAACCAATTCGGAGTCGAATCGCATCCCATGTTTCTTATTCTTTTACACTCGCATGGATATCTACGTAATATCTATCGTTGTAACTATCGTGAGTCCTCAGTGTCAGGTGTCATTGTTGTGATTTCTGCGACGGAAGGACGCACAGCGGGAGGTGAGTTCCCTCATTTGGCCGAGGGGGCGGGTGGCGTCTCTTCTTTTGTCATAGTGTGGAATAATGTGCCCTCGGTGTCAATAGAAAACTCAAGTGTCCTCAACATTTTTGAATGCTTAAGCCATTGTGACTGGGAGGGTTATTATCCTCGTTTCTCTTTTAGTCAGAAACAATTATTTTCTCTCGTTACAGTTAAAAAAATAGATCGTCTTTGAAATTTATCAAATTCCTTTATCAAAGTATTACTAGCAACGGAGTATTTTCCGGTGTGTGGTACGAGAGTTCATAGTTATTCCATTGTTTTTCGTACCTATTTGTTTCATCAGCCCTCTCTCCTCCAAACTATACATATCGAGACGAAGCTAAAGATCTCAGGCTCGGCTTTATGGAGTTGCTCCATCAAGGAAGAAATTATTGACGTATTAAATTCAACTTGAAGGTTTTTTTGTTATTCTCACTACCGAGGTTTCTACACTAGGTGTTATCCTCAGGTCGCCTAATGATCACCTGAAGATGACGCCAAGCTAAGACGCATGAATAACTAAAAAACTTGCGAGTGGAATTTACGAAGTTTATTATGTATTATTTTAAGTCGAGATAGCGGACAAATAATTGAAACCCACGACTTCTCTGTTGCGTCATCTTTTTAACTTCGAAATGCAACTAAAGTTGGAATATGTATCTTCTTCCTCTTCCTTACTGTAATTCCACCCACTATTGCAGTTAACTGCGGGGTATTATAATTATATTCGTTGTTTAGAAATATTTTATTTAATATAACATTCATCCTTGATGTGAAAAGGATAAAACGTTGGTGCGCTACAGAATACAAGTACAGGAACACGGAGCAGAAAGGCTTTGCTGTTTCCGCGTCATCAAGTTCTGCCAAGTGACGTCATATACAAATGCATATGGTATCGTTTCTTGTTAACTTTATGACGCACAAAATGTATATCTTAGTGAATTGAATAAATATTCATTGATCATACATGTCCATGGAATAAAAGAAGAAAAATGTGGTATTCCACATCAATATTATTAGTGGCCTACCAGTTTTATGCGTAACGTCATTTATGGTAATGAAGTCATGTGTCAAATCGATCGGTTACGTTTTTCGTATTTCTTCTATAAAAATGCCACAATGTCACAGATTATTGTCGCTTGCAAATGGCAATTGTCTGCATGGCCCGTGTTTGTTCCTCGGTTCCGTAGCTCTTCGGAATGTTGTGTTTTGAATAAAACGTCTCCAGTGAAGTGACAAGGGGGCGAGGGGCCTAATACGTCTTTGGAGAGGCAAGGGCCGCCACCTTCTCTTGGTCGGAAACGATTGCCCATAAAGTCACCTTGTATGGTGGTCTCGCAAGGCGGCATGCGAGATTGGAGGATTGGAGGCAGTGCACCGCAATGGGCCACCGCCCTGGTGGTAATCATTACTCTGGTGGTGGTAATCATTACTCTGGAGACCCCACCCCTGAATTGCTAACAAAATGCTACTATGCTCACAGTGTGGACTCTTCTGGCGCTGTATTTAGTCAAAGATGGCAACGGGGCTTTCTTGTTACGGTAAGATTCCATCTTTCATGCGTGGAGTGGGATTCCATTTTCCTCACTATTCTTTAATTAAGTGTGGGTTCTTAACTTTCCGTGTTTCTCAATTTACTCTTTGTTCCTTATCATTTGTTGCAACAAATCGTTTTTCCGGGCGTGATTTAATGTCTCGAGTAGTGGTATGTTCTCTGTAATGCTGGCAACCCTTGTTTTGTTCGTTTTTGATCTAGGAGAATGTCGACTTTGTTAATTTCTTACCCTTCTCGCGTTATTAGTGCTACAAATCTTTAGCATTGGTCAATGGCTTTGGAATCAAGTGCTCGACGCGAGTAATATTTAACGTTATCGAATGTTCCTCGATTTCTGCGAAGTTAATTTTCTCGGCAGTACTCGGGGACCCATCATGCGCGCCAATCGACAGCTGCCGTCGTAGATGCAAGAGTTCCCCCTATCATTGATCTATTTAGGTATCATTTGTTCCGTGGCCGTCGGTCATCCCTCAGCTGATCCCTTCATTATTGGTAGCATTGCAAGACAACGCACTATCAACTCTCCCGGCAGCATTCCCATGATTGTTCACTTTTGCCTGCGAGTACCTTGCACAGGAGTTGAGCCGGCCTGTGTTTTATGGTGCTCCCTGGGACGTGAGAGAGCCGCTCACTCTAGAAGTAGGATTCTGGACATGTCGGCCAAAACCTATCAGTGTCGGTGGTTTCGATGGTTGTCTCCTGCGGGAACGACGCACCCGGTGGAAGGCTATTCTGGACACATCTTCGGCAGACAATTACGGCGCGAACGACAGCTGTCGCTTGAAGCGTGATTTCATGAAATTCTAATAGAGGAGTCGTCACCTTTGGTGCGAGCCTACAACTTTTGACCAATCATGTATCGCAAAACTGACTATTTAAAAAACGACCGAGTTGCGCGTATGTGTAGCGTAGAATATGTAATTGGTTTTATTGTTGGCGAAATTGTGTAATGTGTTTTGTATGATAATATTGTATAATTTATTATATATTAAACTTTTGTTAGTTTTACATGAGTTTTTAATGCTGAGTGACTATTTTCAAAGTTCTTCAGGTAGGCACCAATAACTACATAATGTATGTGTATATTAGTTAATTTTGTTGGGTTTAGTTTAGTTTTTAACCTTGCTCGATGTTATTACAGTACTAATCACGTCACAGTCTGTGTATAGATTTAGTAATATCGTCAAGTTTTCAATGAGTTATGAAAATTATTAACCCTTTATGGTAGTTTCCAATGTGTAAAGTATTTTTATTTATTTAGTGGAATAATAACTTCACAATGCATATATTATTTAGTTTCGTTAATTTTTGTTAAGTTTTTAATGTTTTATGATTATCACCATAAATCATTCCATCTCAATCTTTAAAATGCTATGAGAATTGAAAAAATTGAGATGGGTTGAGAAATAAAACTGAAAATTATTTAGTGTTACCAATAAAAGAGATCTAAAGAATTACTGTTTTCTCAGACTCTGTCGCGGTTGTCATTTAATTGCTGAAGGGATTTATGTTCATGATTATTTTATACTCCACCGATCAATCATTCTAAGGTACGTACGTGCAGTCGTTAGAAACTAGGGAAGAAGCAGTTATGATTTATTAGTTTCTGTGTTTCTACGAAAATAAAATTACTTATAATGTTTGACTTTGACCAGATTCCAAAGGAGCTATCCAAAGGCGTATTTATTCCGTCTTTATTCCCCAATATTCCGTTAACCTTAACCGTCTCTGTTTCTCGGTAACAGGATGTGTGCACCCAAGAGCCTTGTAAACTTAAAGATCCCTGCCCGAGCGTGACAGGTAACTGCTGCAGCCATTTGCCGCGATGTAAAATATTTCGCCGTTAACCAACGTACCGTAATGAGCAATGACGTTTTTTTGGCATCCACATTTACAGTGTTAGTATTTACAGAAGTGATCTTTCATTCTTCTAGTCGATAAGCTACTATAGACTGTGGTCGGTATTATTGTCGGTGTGATATCACGACCTAAAACTGGTTGCGGGTTGAAATCCGCGGAACTCCATTTTTAATTCTTCCAAATCCGGGCTCGAATGAACCCGTTATTTCTCTTAGTCCAGAGTTTAAAGCAACCAGACGATTCAATTGGAGTTTTCTCGGCGCACTGAAGCCAGACAGACGGTGAACAAATAAGCAAATCTTTTAAAATTCGGTCATTGTAAATGTTTAATGGAAAGTAGCTCTTTCGAAGTGTTCTTTATACCAATCCACGATGTATTTCCTACTATACGCAGCATATGCGGCTCCGCCTTGAAGAAACTAGCATTTTCAAAACGCATAGTTGGAAATTATATTAATGAAAAATTAAAGGATATTCCTCGTTATTAGAAAGCACATCCAATATCCTACTTTGAGACCATCTTAGAGAATGGGTGCGAGAATAAAAAAAATAAAACTAAAGAGAAAAGCTGACATTTTCGTGAATTAAATGGTAAGATAGAACTCTCTGTGTGTCACGCAATTCATACATAGCCTGGCATGGAGAGCCCCTGGACAATTAGTGACTCACAGTTAGATTAAACTTATAAAAAAGCTTTCAGTTGTGTGATTTTACGCAGTACATCGATGAAATAAACCAATACACTCATTATATAAATAATTCTGACAATAGGAAACATTATAGATATATTCTGTCGAACAGATACACTCACGCAATTGGCGGCCACAACAAAAAGAGTGAACATGAAAACATTTAACACTAACACCCTCACATTACTCTTAACTTCCCCTATATTATCACGGCTGGTGTGTCCCAACTCCCTCTGCCCCGCGCCTTTGTGGCGGTTCACGTGGTATCGGTTAGTTGTATTTATAGCTACACTAGTAAACAAAATCTAAAATGGAACCCGGGTTTGAGCCCGTAGTAGCAGGCAAGAAAGTTGCCTCGTGTATTCCGGATTTGAAAACTTGAAACCCGGGTTTAAACTCGGTATCAAAATCATCCAGAGTGGTAATCGCGGACTTCTAATCAGGTTGGAGAACCCACTACACCAAACCCGCGTCCGTTATTAATTGCGATTTCGAGCCGTGTGCGACACGAAAGGTGTGTGGGGGAGACTCGACCAATGCGGCGGAGACCCTGGAGTGGCCGCGGCTTTTGATTTGCGGCAGACACATGGATACTTCTGCTCGTTACAACTCCTCCGCAGAAGCGTTGAACTTTTTAAATCGGACGTTTATCGCTCCCGAGAGACTATTTTCAGATTCGCTCCGATATCGTGAGGTTTTCGCGTCACGTTTGGCCCTTGCCGAACCGCCCGTACATTCACGTTGGGAGTCTTCCCCAAGAGCTGCGAAATGGCAAGGAAAGAGTAGTGCCAAGCAGTTTCACTGCCAAAGAAAATGTTATCAAATTTGTTCTGTCTACGTGTGGAAATGTTTTCTTTCTTCGAATGGGGGTAATTGTTTAACCAAATTTTTCATGATTCTCTTTCCTGAGGACCTTTTTTTAACTCCCAAACGCACGTTTTTTTTGGCAAACCCTTTATTCCTCAAGCAGCTTGAACAATATGGACATGCCGGAGATGGACGCATAACGATCACTAGAAATTCTCGGAACTTATGAGTGTATATATACATATAAATTAATCTAAATCTATGGATATCTAGTTAAAGCATTGGGATTATGAAATACCTTTATCTGATCAAGTTTAACTTCATGAACTGTAACTTGGATAGCATCACACATCGCCAACTTCAGGGATTCTCTCCTAATTATATGTGCGCATTCTGGGCCAGTTTCTCAAAGCTAAAAGTCTACTTGCAATTCCTCTAAAAACAGTCGTAAATGTAATCTAGAACATGTTAAGCCACATACCCGGCAAGTAGAGGTGATGAGTGCTGAAAAAGATTTGTTTCCACTTGAAGGTTTTGCTGGAGTAATCTACAAGTATTTGCAAATTGCTCCGTAGCTTTGAGAAACGGGGCCCTGATAGCGAGCATGTTGAGCCAATGAAGTCTTGCAAAGTATATTTAAACTCCCTTTCTGGAATAAAATGAACAACTCTACTCTTTTTGACACTTGCATTATGCATGGATGCTTTTATCTCTGTTTGGAAGTTCGAATTTCTGGATTTTGAGTCCCCATTGGCAATTACATTTGTCTTTCCCTTATCGTGTACATAAATAGTATGGGTACGAGTAATTCAAATACATGCTCCATCAATGAAAGCATTCATTCCTGCCGCAGAACGTGGAGAAAAGTATCAAAAGTAGAGCTTGTAATGAGTACCTCAATCCTTCACCAGCCATACCTACTACCTTCGGATAATGTTTCGTATGTTATTCCAGACCATTTCTCGTACATGATTTCCTAGAGTGAGTTTTTTGTAGTCACGTAGTAGTTATTTGTAATTTTGGCAATTTGCCAATTATTATTAACTTTTTGCTGTTTCACCACGTAATATAGTTGAATGAATGACGCTTTAAGCTCAAAGGTTGAAGGGTAAGTACTCTTAAGAAACGTAAAATATTGCCTATTTGAAGACTTTGGGTTGCAGATTTTTAGTGGTCTCTCAGATCCGCGGCTGGGCAGCTCATGGGTGGAAGCTTTGTCGTTCAAAGAAGCCTTGTCTTTTGTCGAAGGATGGAGCACGTGTCTTTCAGCTTCGAGCTCCATATGGCCCCGTGTTTCGCTTGTAAAATCGAGCGATTTGATTTCCTGTCACGACCCAAGGCAGGCACATGCTGTTAATAGACCGAGTGACCTTGTGATCCGCTCTGCAGCCACCAAAACGTTTTGACGCACACTCCTTTATTTCAGTTTGTGCATTCGGTATTAACGTATCTTGTACTGACATTGTTAACCTTTCGATCGCATCGTTGGCCGTTGCACATCTTTAATATTTCAAAACCTCGGCGAAGCCCACGTGTGTCATAGAGACAGGGGGAGGTTTGGAGGGACGCTCTTGTCGGTTTTTTATGTTTTCATAAAAAATGGAGAACCTCCGGTATAGAGCAGAGCTACCAAACAAACTATTAGAAAGGCGCTAGGCGAATGCATTTCCTCAAGACATTTTTAAAAATTTTCAAACGTCATGCCATATTTAGGAGTTTAATGGTTAAAATAAGGGAGATGTACTCTTTAAGCTGATGGATTTTAATGTGCACTAGTGTTCCCCGCGCATTGTTATAAATCGTGAAAAGAATAAGACTAAGCTTTTCATCTTGGATATTATTGTTTCTAACATTTATAATGTGCACCCATTTTTCCATCTGCATTTTTTAGGCACTTCAAAAATAAATCCTGGCTTTTCTACTGTTGCGCAATAATAAGCCAATCAAGACAAGACCTTTTGTAGGATAAATCTCTTTAAAGTGGTATATTGTGTGAAGCGAAATGTATAGTATTTTCTAGCCTAATCCAGGAGGTAGCTCCGCCTCACAACCAATGCGGCCGCCGATGTCAAAGAAATCCTATTGTCACTCACTGTATCACGTATTGTCTATGGAGGAGGTTGTATTTTACTCAAGTGAAGAAAATTAGCGCAGAGTGGAAATTATTTTACTCCTTAAAAATGAATATTCATAATATTACTGATTCCTAAGTTGAAAGAAATAATGCACATTACCTTTTAAAGGAATGAATTTTCAAATTAATTATTTTCAGATTCCATAAGTGGAATAAAAAAGGACAGTTATATCATTTTTAAACACATTATATTCCCACAAAATAGGACATTTTAAATGTTATTTCAACTGAGAAAGCAGCAAGTATGCTATGTGGATATCATTGCTAAATTTGAGTCACTCTTGCGGCATTTTTGGACGCAATTATGAAGTGGGAGAGTTTTTTTTTAATAATTTTAGATTAAAAAACTATTTCCTGAAAATGAATACACAGCTATCGTTATAAAAATTTGGAGGCTGATGAGAACATTGAAGGTACTTTACTATTTTGAGGACTCTGCCCCAAGAAATCATATTCGTCAATTTAACGCTGTATTTCATGCTTCAATGTTTGAAGTTATCCAAAGACTCCTCATTTAAATCTCACTATGCCTCCTAGGACATTGTTCCTCCCCTTAGGCCTTCACTACCAGTATGGTATTCAATTATTGCCCCTGTCACGGGACTGGAAATTTACACTATAAGATGTACGGTAATATGTATCTTTTTTTATTACCAATTAATCCGAAAAGAGCCATGTTGGCCTTTACATCGGATT
>LYUA01003402.1:40614-60311 GCA_002093875.1 Calopteryx splendens
ATATTATCGTAAAATATAATTATGTTTTTCTCCAAGTTGTCCACCATTCGTAATCTTCCCGTGTTTCATTGCCACGAGTCAGTGGTCCGTCATTTGAAATTGTAACAAAAAGCTTACAAAAATGTTCACACGTCAAGTCTGGAGGTAAAAATATCCTCTGGTAAAGGGGATGAATCTTTTTAGTGTTTAAAAGGTTCTTAAAAATTGGAAGAAACATTCTATGGCATATCTTTCATTTAAATAATTTTCCCAGAGAAAGTTCAGAAACGGAGCTTAGTATAGTCACACGTACTCTGCAGTACAGTTCTATATTGAAGTACACCATGAATAAACAATTCGTCATAATCTGGAGTCGAGTACGTGCCCTCTATAGTAAGTGGATAACATATCTGATGAGCGATCCGGGTTTCAATCCGGTGAAAATAATTTTTTTAAGGCTAATTTCCCTGCACGAAAATTCTTATTGTAATTTCATAGTTTTATTTACGGAAATAACTTGCACACTAAATTTTTAATCCGACAGCGATTTTTGTTCTTGATCAGTGGATACTCGGGGATATGTTTTTTCTTCAGTCTCCTTCACAAATTTAAGACCTATGTTATTCGGGCAACACTCAACGTGGGGAAGAAAAAGAAATTTTTCGGTCCGTTATGAAGTTTGTTAAGGATACTGCCAATTTCTAGTACAAGCTAGGGGGTAAAAAATGTAATTTTGCATTCTCTTTTTAGCCTCCCGTTGAAATATTAAGTAATGTCTTAGACTAATGTAATGCTTAGGGTTTTAGGCTAAAATGTTTCTATTAATTAGTTCATGGCATAAAATAGTGTTTGCGACGGTTTTGAACACCCACTATTTTCTTTTCATTCATTTTTTTACTTCCTGGCGCTTGCCTTTTCCTGTTTAACGTGAAGAAGTATAAGTTAGACGAGTATCTCCGAAAAATTGGTGGATTAACAAAACATTTGACGTGGTACTTTTTATTTCCAATACTTTTCGAAATGCATTGCGTTATTATCCCTTCGTAATTCGTTTTGTATCGTCTCCAAGAATTCAGTTTTCAGGTTTGCATCTTATAAAGCGTATATACAGTCAGCGGAAGGCGTAGTTTCACCTCACACTATTCGTCGAGTTTTTGCGCAGAATTTCGGTCCCTACGCCGGCGCTGAGGGAGAACATAGGTTCAGTACACTGTCCTTCGGGTCGTTCAACTGTGTAACTAACCTCTTCTCATTTCGCCGGTTGTGGGCCAACGATGACGCCAGGTTTTCTCTCGTCTCTATCATTGCCCTCCCTCGGTTCATGCCCACACATCCCGCATGCGCAATGACCTAGTCCTGTGTGTGCCTCGTATAGAAGAGTAAATTCAATGTTTGAAGCCACACTCTACTCATAATATGTTTGCAGCATGTGTACGATTTTTTTCTCTCTTTGGACTATACCATTAGGAAAATGGGCCCAGAAGTTGCTCGCAAATAAATATATTGTATTTTGTATCTTTTTTGAATAATTTTCTCCCGCATTACTAAAACATTTTGAAGTTTCTTCTCCACTCTGCTCTTGGATTCCATAAGATTTGTACTTCGGCCCGATTTCAACCTTAAAGTGAATATTTACCGTGCCAGTCTTTTGTTTTTGTACTGTTGTAACGATTTTTTCTCATGGTTAGTAAGAGGTGACGTATTTTACGAGTTTCCCCGGGCATGAGCCGACCGTAGCCCATGGCGAGTAACGAACGAGCCATGTGCGTCAATCGTGGGGTACTCCCGCACGGCCCGAGCTCCGGAACCCTCGATGTGCGCTGTAATGGGGCGAGTCTTGGCTCGCGTCGGGTCGACTCAGCGATCCTAGCGCCGCCGTGTCGGTGACCTGCAATGCCTGGGGTCAGTGCTAAGGCTTGAAACGCCGTTTGTGGTCGAAGCAGACACTCGTGAGACGCTAGTGTCGGTCAGTGAATGTCTCGTGGGTAGTTGGCCTTAGCAGCATAGTTTCCGAAGAGCGGAAGATAAAACGTGGGCGCACTACTTAGGATCCGAGTCTACTATAGGGGCGTGCCACTCTGGCTCGACGGTGATTCGGCTCGATATATGTCCGTATTCGGAGACTGTATCATGCATGATTCGACGCTTTTGAGGCCGATAGTTCACCAAGTAATGTAAAAAAAGCTATAATAGGATGGTATTCAATCCTAGGGTTGATTTGAAGCAAATTTTCGCTCATTACTACTATGGGAAAGGCTCTCCTTTATTTTCACCATGCCATATTTTCATGAAAATCGGTCTATATTTATGCTTGCCTTTCCTTTTCAATTCTTCTGGCTCACTTTTCGTTCATTAATTTTCTTCTTTTCGGTGTTTTCATTAGACTTGTTCTTTTATCGCTATTGATAGAATTTCTTCGTTATTTTTTCCATGGAAGCCGCAAATCCATGTTATTTCAAATCAAATTTCAAATATTGTCGGTGCTTATTTGTTGAATTGGTACATACCAAACTTATGAGGTAATTTGCGTGATGAAGGATGTGCGAGTAATAGGCCAACGTAAGTGGAGGAGGAGGGAAACGTGAATATAATCCTTGCGTTGGCAGTAAACTGCACTGCACTTGCGTTGGCAGTAAACACTTCGTAGTGTAGTGTGTACAGTGTACTGTATCTGTCTAAAGTCTTCTGATTAGACGTAGAAGTGGGGCCACATACGTCCCAGTTACTCTCTCTTAGTTGGCACTCAATGGATTTTTATTGAGTATGAATTGAAGTAGGAATCGGGAGTCTTAATATGGACTAAAATGTATTCCGTAGGTGAGGAAAACCCCCAGAATTACCCTTATTATGTACTCAGAATCGTAATTTTTGAAACTAGAAATCCGCACGTACATTAAGCCACTGTTTCTAATTTCGTGGATCTCAGTGAACATTATATCGATTACGTGACAACAATTTTTTTTATTTCACATCGTTCGCGGTGGATAGTAAAGCTGGATCAATGCACCATTTTAACTCGGGCATCTTTTAAGTGCTCGGTTTTGGCCGCGTTTCTACCTTCCCGGTTTCCTGTTTTCATTTTTGTTTGATTCTTGGCGTTCAGTCGTCAGTTACAGTACGACTAACACAAGGCATACAGACCGTTCTGAAATGGCCGACCCTCGTTTCTTCAGCTATATCCGTATTGATTTGAAGATAGGGCATTCCCTTTTCGAGGAGAATGGTTCAAAACTACAGTATTGCAACGTGTGGCAAGAAAATCACCATGTGTGATGAAAAGTACGTTTCTTGTATGTTCCATTTCCAGTTCACGTTATTCAGTTATGCCATCAGTGACCAAATAGGGGTGGGCATGTGAAATTATTAACGCGGGATATATTTTTTACAGTTGGACACGCTGGCTCATCATTGTATAAAAATACAAGGCCACATGAAGGGAGGTGTAGACATGTGGCTCCTTTTCCCCAGCCGTGGTCCATTTCTGTTGGGTGAGGGAGCTGACCGTACGGTGAGGGCGGGAGTCGGCTAGTGGGCGGAGGGACAAGGGGAGGGGGAGAGAGAGAGGGGAGGGAGAGATAGGGGAGGGAGGTAGGGGAGGTAGTGGGTGGATTTCATCCTGGGGTGGAAAATCCGGCGCCGATTTGGGTGAAACTCCACAGGCTCGAAGAATCAATAATAGCGGAAACATACGCTCTAGACGGCTCCTCGTGATACTTCTGACGGAAGAAACTTAAGAGGGCAGGTGAAAATTACATTTTTGAGCAACACGAAAATAAGAAGGGATCGAGGGACGTAGCCTTTGTCAGACATTGCTACGAGGGTGGGGGGAGAAGGGGAAGGTACTTCGCGAAGTCTTGGTTAAATGACCGTATGTGTGGCTCATAGCGAGTGTTTATTCAATATATTCTTGGGTTTTAAGTTTTCATGTCAGCCTTCGTTATGTTATATCCACCGTTACGTGCTTATGTGCATGGTTTGTATTAAAAATTTCATATTTTCGAATAAGTCCAGGGCGGTGGTCGTGCCCCATGATTTTGAGGGATGGTTCAGTTTCCTCAAGATTTTTCCATTTCCAACGCATGCGTCACGGGAAAAGTAGACATCCCCAAAAATAGTTGCCTATCTATAGGTTTAAATTCTCCACGAAAGGGGTTTTCCTTATTGCAACTGACCATCAGAACAGTGACAAAAAGACTGCCACGGTTGTATCCTATTATAATTTATATCAAACGTCTATTTTTACGTAATAAACATCGCTGTAGTTTGAATATTTATTCTTGCCCAATCGATTGATCCCACTTCCTGGAAAGTGTATTTGTTGGATAGAAGTGATAATGTCAACCATCTCTTTATCACGTCATTTGCATGCAAGCATGTGCGGTACACTTTACTGCCGGAAATTGTAGTGCTACTACCGGTAAGGTATCCGTTTGTATGGTCACTGCCTGGATTTAGGCTTCCCAAGTAAAATCCACTAAGAGAACGTCGAATCTTTTTTACTTTCTGCTTGCTTTTCCAAATGAGACCCACGCGAATATTTATAGAATAGAAGGAAACTAAATTTTCTGCTCCGATATAACTGGCTGTTCCCTCTTCAGCGAACCTAGCGTCGTCATCCAGGCCACCCTCGCTCGCACAGCAGAGAAATCTCATGTAAGTTGGAAGGGATTTAAGTAACGTAGGTCGTGGTCCGCACCTTGAAACCTGTCTTTACGGGACTTCTTAATGGATTTTGGTGCCTCCGGTGGCACATTAACAGTATTTAATTTTTTGTTGTAAGACATTCCTTAATTATAAAATACTGGGATTCCTGTGAAGGTGCCCGACTTTCTCGACGGATGAGCCGATTTCTGTGTTAAATCGTCGTTATTTCATAGTCTGAAAGCGTATCATTAGCGTAATTAAATCCCTGTGCTTTTTGTTGGGAATTTGGAAACGATCTTTTTCGACATGTTAAATTGATATAGAGTAGACTGAGCTAAGGTGTCGGATTCCGATCCCACTGCATGCATTGTAATTTTATTCTGGTTTTTTATGTAAATGTTCGATATGTATTATAGTGCTAAATAAAAAAAACGTGTTTGTGTACTTTCACAAGTTATTATCATTTATGTTTGGTAATTGGTATTTTTTACATTCGATGCGTTGAAAAAATACTTGAATGGAATATCTATCAACCTAATGTTTCGGAAGGTCTTAATAAGTCAATAATTTTTATATACCGCCGAAAATAGCATAATTACAATATTATGATATATTTTGGCCATTTCCACTAGCCTTGCTTGAACACGATTTCTTGGCGTCGTTTAGGTCGGCTAATACGACTCAGTAAGCAGTGAATTAACAACTTTTTAGAGAACAGTGGTTCCCCTGTCACCGATTGGTTGGGCATCGTCTGCACTGCGGGAAACCTTACTTTGTAGGCGGCCGGAAGTGCGACGGTTTACACGCACTGTTTGAAATGCACTAGAGGTGCGATGTACGCCTCCACCATCCTTTTTACACATTCCCATTTGAATAATTTCGTGCCTGCTGAACGAGGGAATGAGTGCTTTCTGGAAACACGCCCCTCCTTCAAATCTCTCAAAAGACTACGATTTCTTAAAAGTTTCTGAATCATCTTTGGGGTCACTAAAAATATGATTTCCTCGTCATGCTTAATTTTCTTTAGGAACATTGAGAAATTCATGATCAAAAGGAAATTTTAAGACAAAAAAATGGTTTTAATTTTAATCTAATGTAATCTAAGTCTCGTATTTTCATATTTTTTGGCAATTGTATCGTACTATTGCCCAAATAAAATGATGAAGCAGAGTTTTGAGACTACAAGCAATTTTCGTCAGGCTTTACCTTAATTTTTGTTTGAGGTGAAACACTTATTAGCTTCAAGGAAATGCATATGTTTTCTTTTGGTTAGCTACATTTTTTGCGAGCCTAATGTCCTACACTTGGCGAGGGACTGTTCTAGTTTCTAATCCAATCCGACCCATCATTATTCATGCCCAATCCGTTCTTCAATTTTGCTCTGCTCAGTGAAAGAATGATTTGCAACAAAATCAGTTAAAAATCCCATTACATTATCATATACTGAGTTTCATGCTTGAAATTGATATGAACTTGACCTCATATTAGTTCTACTAACGAAATTGTGTTTTATGCTGAACTATAAGCTTGGATAAACCATAAACATTCACTGCATGCATGAGTGGTACAGGTTATATTCAAGCAGCCTAGGGTTAGTGGAAGTGCATGAATAAATGTGATAGATTTAATTAAAACTGTGATTGTGAATAGGCATTCAGTAATATATGCAGCATATAACTCTTTGTTCTCTTGTTCCTTTACCAATGTAATAACAAGGAAATGAGTGAAGAATAGGAAATCTCCTCTGCAATAATAAACCATTTTATGTTTGTCAGAATTATTACTTTTCTTCTGAAATTATTTAATTTATCTTAAATAAATTATACAGAAAACTTTTATAAGTTGCCTATAACATATAATGCCAATGGCAGTTTTCTTTTTTCAAATTATGAGAAACTTGAGTAGCCACAATTCGATGTATCACCTCCATATTAACTATCAATTACAAACTTGACTTGGGAGAAAGGCCGATAAAATAATATCATATCTCAATAAAAATTCCTGGTTTGCCCTTACTTGTAGGCACATAACTTTTGCCATATGTTTGGATTAAAATTGTGATCACTTTTGTGTATTTTTTTCCTTTTTGTCTTTATTGCATAATGGGATGAGCCCCATATAAAAATAGGTAACCAAAGAAACTAGAAATATGTCTAGTCATTTATTTTTAAATTTGGTTACTAACAAGTTCATTTTTACTTCACAGATGGAAATACTTGATGGTAAGGAAGACACAAGAAAGAAAGCCAAGTATGATAGCCCTAATGGACCTTGCCATCTTTATGCTACGGCTGATCCATACCATGTTCACTGGTATGATGCGTGGCCCCAATTATCTCCCTTCATTCATTGGCCAGGATCATTCATGTCAAAAGAAGCAAAAGGGTTGCTCCTTTCTCAACCGATGCATCGGAGCAATATTCAGCCTTCCACACCACCCATTCTTCGTGATAGGTAAGAGAAAATTTTGATCATACATTATCAACTGCAGTTCAACCTCTATACCATGGACTGGGCTGTATTTAATAGTTTGTCTCTCTGATGAGTTAAGAGAAGTTGATGTTTCAATATAGATACTTTTCAGTTCTCTGGATCTAATAAACATAGTAGATATTCTATCAAGTTTTGAAAAATATATGTGATAGAATCTAATTGTAATTAAACTTGTAGAACTGGGTATTTAAAGCCTTCGTTGTATTGAAGTTGTACTGCAATATTTTTCTGTGTCTAGAAATAAACATTTGTTATTCAACAGTTGACCTGTCAAGATAATAGAATATAACATTTCAATTAATTTACTTAATTGTGAAGTGTATTTATTATTAGTCCACTTTTTTTAAAGCAAATGTTTCTATGGTTGGTTTTAAGAGTAATCCCTTGCATCTCATTGGCAAGATGGCCCAACTTTCCAAGGCTCTATTTCACTGACAGTAATAGCCAACACTGGATTCTTCTTTCTCAGGTTGATGCTCTAAGGAATTCTTTATTTGGTGCCTTTCAGAATTGCAAATCGAGAAGTTTTTTGCCAGATGATACAATTAGATATTCTCCATTTGATCAGTGTATAATTATTTATTTTTTGATTTCCTGATTATTCTTATTAATGATACAATGAACAACTGCTGCAATGGGGCACTCATATATAAAGAATCCTTACTCTGTTTCAATATTGGATTCTTCTCATTTTTTAGAATGAAAAATAGAACAAACTTAACTCCATCCCTCAGTTGTGTGTAGGAACTTCAAAACTTGGATGTAGGAACATCAATGCTTGGATGTAGGATAAAGGCACAACAAAACTGTCTTTAAAGCAACAAATTCATATGAAAAACATAATGCAGTTTTGCACTCACAAAATTGGAATGCCTAAAATGAATTTCCTTGTGTTTTTATGAATTCAACAATATTACAATAATTTTATCATGTCTATTTCTCACCCTATCCACCATTTTTAGTGCCCTTTCCTTCCCTGGACCCTCTCATTTAGGTAACCCAAAATGGTTGTGTCATTAAATATTTGTTTTTTGAGCTTAGATTAGCTTATAAAAGTCATAATAAAGTACATTTGATCAAAAATATGTCCGTACAAATTCTAGGTTATGTTATTTTACATCTAGGCTTTAAACATAACTAAAGGAAATGCACAAAACTAAATTTTATACTGTAATAAAAAGTAATACCTTGTATAAAGTCTGTTGTTAATAAGGCAAAAGGGAGGAAAATGTTTATCCCATATGATGACTTTGGTATTTGTCTTAATCAGCTTTGAAAGTATTGTAACCCCCCATTAACATTTCTAATATATTTAATACAGGGTGCAGCAAAGTCTAGTCTGAGGACAGAACTATGTCTGTACTTTTAATTTGTTCTTAATATATTTATGATCTTAATATAACTATGCACAGAGTAGCAAATTGTGCGTGGTGAACAATAGTGACTTTTTAAGAATGTATTTACGTAATCAAGGTTTCAGTGATCATTTCCAAATTCCTGATTTGTATACAAGCACTTTGAGGGAAACTGACTCTTACTGCACTCTGTATTACGTTAAAAAGCATGAGCAATTACATTACTTAGTTTAATAAAATTGGTATTCTTGGGGTATCTTATGACAGTGACGGTACCCATGTGATAAGTAATTCATATCCAATGAATGGAAAGTAAATTATGGTGGTCATTCACAGAGAAAATAACAAGTAACTTATTAGTCATCCCTATAGATGCTTGGCTCTCTTTAATAGTTTCAGTTTTGGAAAAAAACAAACAACTACCATGACTAATAACCAATTTTAAGCTGTTCTGCCTGAATGTGTTCTGAAATGAAAGAGATTGATTTTGTTTGGAAAAGTTGTGGAAAATGCATCCTTTCAGAAATTATAACAGCATCTCTTTTCGCCTCCCATTGAGCAGTAAAACTCTGCTGAGAACTTTTTCGTCCCCCTCTCATATTCCTTGATGAGGTATTTTATGGTTAATAATGCCATTTTCTTAATTTCTCATTTACCTAAAAATTAAGAGGTCATTTCCATGTCTGTGAAATAAGTTTAGTATATTTCAGTATTTATTAGTGTTCCTCACCTTGTTTGTGGCATATATGTTACACATAATCACTCATTGTGGTATTTATTGGGAAGGGGTTTCATGCTTAATGCCATTAATCATACTATTGTGCATTGCAAACTATTTTTTCATGATATGCTTGGCATGAAATGTTAGAATTTTTAGATGCTGAGTTAGCAACCTTAACAAATAACCTCAGATGACCAATCAATTTTTCCAGTAAAATTCCATTACTTTTATAATTACCCACATGACAATTTCGAAATATGTATTTAGATCGAGATTAGAGTATGTGGTTCCCAGAACAGATTTATTTACCCAATTTCATTAGTATTTTCTCTGCGTTTAGTTAGGTGTGGCATTGCTTCATGGCTAATTTCAAATTTGTAATAATTGCCTGAAATTAGTGTGTGGGGCTATGTTCACAGTATTGAAGTATTTGAAGTCATTGCTTTCCAGATGAAGTCCACATTTGAATGAGAAGAAGTTGGTTCAAAGGTGGCCATAATTTTTCAAATTTTGTGATACTTTTTGAGATCTAGTTATACCATGTACATGTGCTCTAAATATTTTTACTTTGAGATAGCTTGAAGATTGACTATGTTTTAGGAATGAGGTTCATTTTGGATTGTTTGTGCCAGAGATCATAGCAGTTTGGGTGTGTTATGCACAAACAGTGATGGGATATCTCCTTGATCACTATCCCATTATATTACTAATGTCTCATAAACTAATAAATGACTCATTTCTTTGTATATTGGAACTAACCCTAGTGCAATTTTTAATAATCATAAAATTTAACTGATAACGTGTTTGCTCTTCAGAGCTGTCCTTGCATTTTTTGTGATGCATGAATTAATTACCAAATTTTTTAACTGTGAATTTTAGGTAAAACCTAATTTAGAAATTTCTGTGGATTTCACTTGGGTAGTTACTATCAGCGTAAGATGGCCCTTTTCCATATCTTGGAGAAATAGTTTTGGTCCTATGGTCTGTGTCCCTTACATGCCATGATATGTCTCTGGGACAGAATAAAGATTATTATGATCATTATATTATAAAAAGAAAATAGATTTTGCCCTTTTTTTTTGCTCACGTACAATATCTCATTATGAGTTATAAATCTTGCTTAATGTACCTTAGTAGAATTGAGAGGTGTGGCGGAAGTTGTTAAGCCACTATTTATTGATGGTATTCTTTCATTGTACTAGCTATTCACTCATTGAATGCTGCCCCCACATCTAATAATGTATTCAATTATGTTACCAGTCATGCTGAAGAATTTCATTTTCATCAAGGAATGGAAGACTAACCTTAGGTCCTAGAGACTAGTTTTATTACAGATCATGCCTACCTAAAAGTTAATCATGCATTGATCAGAAGAAGGCCATTCCTTAGTATTTAGATAAGGCACTATGGTAGTAAAGCCTTGCTAAAATGATGCTATTGGATAGGAATTCTTTTTAATGGGGAAAAGTGAAATTTGACTCCTCTTTTACTATTAGAAACCTGAAAGTCCAATATTAGGACTTTAACTCCATTGTAAGATGCTTATGTGGTATCACATTGGGATGTCGAACCACTAAGCAATTTAATGTATCAGATTCCTATGGTAATGTGATGGTTTTAGGTTGCACTCTTGTAGTCCCAATATGGGCCAGTGATATAAAATAAACTTCAAGGTGATGCTCATTTACAGGGTAAATATACAATGTCACCCTCTAGTAGGGGAGTGGGATTTCTTGCCATAAAAATACCATAAAATCTCAAGGCCATGTTATGAATACATTGATGGATTCTTTGGATGTTGGTTCAACACTAAACCAGTATTGCTTGCATCATGATGCACTATTTAATATCACACATGATTATACATTATCAGAGGGTAGTTACAACAGTAATGATTATTGCTCTTTTCGGCTAGATAACTTACCTGATTTCTTGAATTTTTGCTAAGGGAGCAATTATATGTACAACCTTTTTTTAACTGCATGGACTATGAGAATGAGGCGGAATCAGACAAAGTGTGCACAATCCTTCCAGAAAAACAACATTAAGTGTGAAGCTTGTAAAATTTCTTCAAAACCAGTCCACTTGTAACCATAATAATGATCGGTAATTTTCCACAATTTTATTGAGCATCAGCATGATGCATTTCATTACACTGTAGCATAATCATGTTCACATGTGCCGCTATTCAGTAAAATTGCGGAAAATAACTAAGTTCCTTATCATTTTAGATATCAAAAATGTCCACAAAGTCACACCTGACTGTTAATTTTAGTCCACTCATAATTAAGCCAAATAAAGCCAGTAATAGAGCAATAGTTTGGTGGGCTATTAGCATGTCTGCCTGAAATAAATAGTCCTAGGTTTGATTCCCAACTAATGAATAGGTTTTCAGTAATCTCTAGTTTGCTGGGGCCATCAGAATATTGGCATGCCAAAGTCTCATTTTGGATTTCAGTGGGCAACTTGGCCACCAGAGATATCCAGCAAGCTGAGACCATGCGTTTAGTTGCATCTCAAATTTTTCATTGCATCCTGTTCCATTGCATCATAGAGTAGCCCTGATTTCTCGAAGTCATTTTGAATAAATGAATTTGAACAACAAATTGAATAGAGCACTTGGATTATGCTTGTGATACCATCAAGTTAACATATAAATCCCTATTTAAATTTAATTTGCTAGGTTTAATTTTTCTGTTAAGCTTCAGATGGCAGGTGTGCTTTATTTGCTTTCATTTCAATATCCGCATTGAATGTTTTAATTAGCTTCTTTGCTATTCTGTTGTTTTTATAATTATTCATGCTTTATGCTTTGCTGATCATAGTTAGTGAAAATTAAAACATCAAAGGGGCTGTTTTAAATGAATGAAAGAATCAGCTGGATCTCTGTTATTTAGAGTTTTAGCCTGTAGAAAAACACTGAATGCATGCAAAATTTAGCACTAATCTAGCCAAATAAATTGATATTTGTTGAAGTTTTGAAATATTGTTATTCTTGGAGTTGTTATTATATGATTTGACCATTCTCACACACAAACCTCTCTTGGGTGTTTCTGTGGAGGCAAGAATTTGTTAGACCTGCTCTTCGGAAAACTTTATAACAGTGGCATTTTAAATTGGAAACTTAGTTTGATGATTTTACCAAATGACCAATGTCAATAGAAATCTAGAAAAAGTGGGATTTTATTTTGGGCCCCACTATAATAATGGCCGGTATTTAAAAACTTTTTTCCCTAGTTAATGTAATATTTTCAAGAAATGCACTTTTCTTTAGAAAGTGTTTTTATTGTGCTCAGTGTCTACTGTGTAATACTAAACTTTTTATTTGAACTGGTAATTACCTATACGCATGTGTCTATTCAATATTCATGGACTCTTTTCACAAACTAAATAGTCAAAATAAAAAAAGCCAAGGTAGCTTAAATGAAGATTCCAATTACTCCCATAAGTAATTGTAACTCTATTATCATTAAAGACCGAAGTGTACATAATGCTGAGAAAAATGTTATTTTTTTCACTTGAGACTGATGCATTTAAAAATATTTTGAATAATGCTATCAATGCTATTCACCCTTTGATATTGACAGAATCTCAATATATTACATTTCTGGGCACATGTAACGGCAGTATACACTTTTGAGTTCTAAAAGTGAATTTAGAATGTAGAGAAGGGTAGGTCCGACTAAACAAAAAAACTGTATCTAAAAAAATTCTCTTGGAGCTTTTTGTTGTGTATCTGTATTTGTTTATATCTCACAGACTTGATAGAATACTTTGAGTAAAGGTTAAGATAATGATAAATGAGCTCTGAAAACTGCATAAGTGACCATAAAAGACAACCTGGTCAGCCCAGTGAGTAGGAAACACTCATTCACTAATGTTGTACGTTTGAATCCCACTTTTAGAATAGATACTTCTAGTGCTATAATGGATATTCTTTGGCATTGTAATAAGTGTTTAACAGCCTCAGCTGTTTAGCATTTAAAAACTAGAGCTAGTATCCAGAAAAAAGTTTATGGTCAAATCACGTAAAGATATTCTCTAATATGAAATCTTAATTTGTGAGACCAAGCTCAGTGCAGATTAAGCAGTGTTCCAGAGGCGACAGCTAACTATCCTAGAGTAAACCCCCTCGAATTTTGTTCCCACAAGAATAGTTGACCAAGTTCTAGTACTATTGGTAATTTCTTGCCAAGTACAATTTTCATTTTGCTTACTGAATCACCAAAAAAAAAGTACCAATAAAGGCATAAACATAAGAAATGTTCCAAAAAACCTTTTGGATGTTAAGAAACAAATTCTTCGAGAAAGTTCATTTATTAATAAAAATTCAGCATTAGCTTAGCCCCACCCCCCACTTCCTCCCCTCCTGCTCTCTCCCTCCCCCTGTCAATTATTTCCTGTTTATGCCACTGGCCTTGAGTGTATAGGAAGTTGCTGTGAATGTCTTCTGACTAATTCTAATCGTCATACTTTTGATGTAAATGTTTGAAGCCACATCACGCATCAATAGTTTTATGAGTGCAACAAAAGACTAGGAAGGAATCTTGGTCCTGCTAATCCTCCAGTATTCATGCATTGTAACCACCAATCCAATTAAGAAATCCAAAACTCTCTTATTTGTAGTTTGTTCATATTTGATGTTTCTTGAACTAAAGTAATTCTATAAAGCAAATCAAGCATTTCAAGAAAAGATTCTTGTAAAAGAAGGGAGATTTTTAGAAATCATTATTAAATGATTCTCAGCTAAGCACAATTGGCACAGATCCTTTTCGCATACCTGGATAGGATCACCATTTTAAGAAAATTAAGATTATTCTCTTGAAACTTGCTGGATTATCAAAATTTTTTCAATAACCTGCAGCTGTGAAATGCACCTGACACATGAGTATTGTAATTTGGATTGTAAGTTTCATGAATCTTTTGGGTTTGGTTGCATATGGGCCATGATATGGCTCTCTTGTGTTGCTGTTTCTTTTGGAGTGAAGTTTGCTCTAGGAGATACGTGCTGCAGCATGAAAGGAAAATGCTCTATGCCAACAATTAAAATTGCATACACCAAACTCAAAAGCTACCCATTGTCATCGAGTGGCTCCAAATACCTACATTTGTGAATGGGGTGTTGATGGATGATTTATGGGCTGCCTAAACGGCTTGGCTCCAAGGCCGAAAGGTCTCAAAAATCCTTTTCAGTTCTCAAAGCATGATGGTGAAAATGTTAGCATACCTTCAAATTTTTTAAGCCTGCCAACCACTGCATAAAAATAGTTTATCAATTCCTATAAATTTTTCACTGATATTCCTACTGTGCATACATTTTTAATTGAAAACCTCTCTATAAATAACTTGAAAATTCACATTAACATATTTTTTCTTAGAAGCACTGATAGGAAGTTATGTACAGAGATATGGTATGACACATCATTGTTGTGAAAAAAGTTGAATTCAGTGAATTTTAACTGATAGTTGCCTAAATTCAGGTCTCAACCTTATGTGTATTGGACATTATAAAAGCTTTTTATAAATTAGTACATTAGTCCCAGTTCCTCGAAGCGGTTGTTATGGCAGTAAATCTTTACCTTGGTGTTAAGCAACTTTTGTGCTAAATTCTTTACAGTTACATGTATGAATTAGTGCAAAAATTGGTCCTCATGCATTCATTTTTACATAAATAGCATGAAAACAAAGTGAATGTATTTTCAGTAATACGACCAATTTTCCTTCTTTCAGTCTTGAAGTAAATAGTTAGTGGAAATAGTAAATCCCTAGGTAGCTTATCAGGAGAAATTCATCACATTTGTTGTTAATCAAAGTTCTATTTGTTTTGGTTCCCAAAGAAGTCTCTGATTAGTCTCTAAAAATGGAAGTGAATAAGTTGTTTTTCCTGAGGTACCTTTAATACTTTACTGCATATGGCAATATTTATTTCTGTTTATCATATGTGGTTTCACAATTTTCTTGTGTGAAAAAGTTTTTGTAGATAATTCATGCTTGGAGCATTAAAAAGTTAAAAAGAAGACAAGACATGCTTGAATAAAATGCTATTACTCTAGGCTTATAATAGTGATGAAGTAGGTTTGTTCTTATTGGCCCATTTTTAGTAATTGGATTGAAAATGGTCTGCATTAAAAATCAATGGTGGTGGCTACAAAGTTTTTAAAAACGTTTTTGGCAAAATTAATGCATTAATATAAACCTGAAGTGGAATTCATGTTTTTATATTGGTAAATCATTAATTATGTAATGGTTTTTGGGATAAATATTGACTTAGATATTGCATAAGTTTGCTGTGTTGTTGAATTTCTTTGGTCTTAATGGGTAGTAGTTTTTCCTTAAATCCACTTGCTGCTTTCTCATCTTCTCCCCAATCCACTACAACTTTGACAGACCCTCACAACTCCATCTGTGGATGACCTCGACATGGTCAATTTCCTCCATTCCTTAATTCTCTCCATTCCTAAGAAAGGTAGTTGACAAGCAAGAGATAATAGAGTCATCTCTTTTGGTTTGGGTTTATGGAATGATTAAGAGAGGGATAACTAGTTTATGCTTTATGGTTAAATTAAAAGAACTAATAGTTTGTTAGACTGGGTGAGCTAGCCAGGTGCAATTGCTGGATAACCTTGATTATTGAATTGAAAACTTAAAACTCAACTTCTATGGTTGTCTTCTCATAATCGAAGAACCACACCCTTCCTAGCATGGTACTTTTGGGTATTTAACACATATTATCCTAAGGTGCAAAGGTAGGGATTGTTGTTATTTAGTTATGCATACAAGTTGGGGCATTGCCAGCCAAGCAATCCTGCATTTGCCCGAACTAGAATTGAATGATATATATCGTATGCACATGTTACCAGGGTGATTTCTTTGAAGCCACTGCACTTGATGACTTTATCCCATGTGTATTCATCCATCATTTATGACAATTCACAATGCCAAAAACCACAGTAATCAACTTGAGGGTCAGTTTGGTAGGTGAGGGGTAGAGCTCACCCAGTACTAAGCCCAATTGCATGTGAAATTCACACATCAGGGTAGGGGGGGAAGTTCCTTTCTCTGTGCCACCTACGGTTTCTCAGGATGACCTGGTACTAAAAAAAATCACACAGCTTGGGTGAAGATGAGTGTGTCAAGTGGCATCACCTGTATTTGAACCCAGGCCCTCCAGTCAGTAGCCCAATGCTCTACACACTGGACTACCACTCCCCACAGTTCACAATGCCATACAGCTAAAATAGCATCCCTAGCTGATAAAATGTTAGGCCCAGCTATACCTCAAATTACAAGTAGCATTTTTTTTGTAGCGATCAGTTTTTAGAATGACAGGATACTTTTTTTACATTTACTAGATCACTATTTATGAAGTAATTCAATGCAAAGTGCAATATTAATGATAGTGACCGTACTGCAAAATACTAAAAAATACCTCATCAAATTCTATTACAGAAGGGATTGAGGGCACTGTGAGGTTCATATATACCTAACCTTGCAAGTCAACTTTTTGGGGCACTAAATACAAAAAAGTGGGATAATTCTTTTCTTTGTGTATTATGTTGAAATCCTTATTTATTTGTATTCACTCTATTGCTGCAATGTGCCATGTATTTGTGGAATGATATAGAATATAAATAAAAGTTTTAAAAAAGTTTTCACATTTTAAATCTAAGTTGGAAAAAGTAAAGCTAGAAGTGAAATTTGAAGTTATGACTCTCATGTGCTGCCTGCAATTTCACTTTTTTTCAATCATGAAAGTAAGGATTACCTTTTTGTCAATTCAAAAGGAGTATTAATTTGTAAGTGATGTAGGAAAAAGGTGTGTGGTTGCCCAGTGGGTCAATTTATATATCACTAATGTATAAATTGACCCACTCACACAGAGAAAGTAACTGGCCCCCTAACTTGAAATGCAAATTCCATACCCAGTTTGGCTTACTATTAGATGAGCTCTACCCTTACATATCAAACCAACCTTCGGGTTAATTACTGTTATGGTAGGAAAATATATTACAGTTATATTTTCAGGAGCATATAAAAAAAAGTGCATATTAGCTTAGTGGGCAGAGGTTCTGACTGCTGATGGGAGGATACTGAGTTCTAATGTCGGTAATGACTTGGGCAGCCCCAGTTGTGTGGGTTTCTGGGAAAGCACACATAGAAAGGGAAATGACCACCCAAATATATGAATTTCACAAACTGCTGGGCTTACTTAGTATGGGGTGAGCTCTACCCTCACCTATAAAATATGCCTTTGAGTTGATGACTGTAGCAAAGTGGTGGTAGCAAAAAGGTTTCAACAAGCAAGTGGTGTGAGCAAGTGTCTATATGTGTTTGCAACATTTATACCAGAATATAGTGCCACACATAGTGTTTTAGTCTTCTTAATACGAACTTCATATTTAACAGTTTTCATTAATTAATGGCAACTATAAAGTAGTTAAAAACCTGTCAAATCTACAGGGAAACATAGCAAATTGGATGAAAATAATTCAAAGAACCACCAAGAGTAGTTCCATCAATGTTTTGGGGGAGGGGAAGATAAAGGAGAAATTATTTTGTACAAATAGTGAAGTGGTCTAGATTATCTGCAGGATTTGATTTTTCCTATCTCTGAAAATGATTTTTCAACCCAGATCATGGGCAAACAGTCATAAGGAAATTTGTGATAGAGTCTTCATGTATGCTGCACGAACAAAATCAGGTATCACACTAAACATTAAATTGCTTGTTTGTGTAAAGAGAATCCAAACTTATACTTGTAGTAATAAAGAAATATACTCCAAACTAAATGGTTTCCACTCTTTTTATAATGTCACTGCAACGAGAAAATAAAAACGGTGGTAGTCCACAAAATGTTTGTCGTAGTGACCAATGGACTGATAATAGTTATTGGTACTAGCTTAGATGCTGAGTTGTAATGAATAGTTCCTTTTCATCTTCAATTATTTTATTTTAGATCTATTAATCATTAATAATGTGAAGAAAGCAAGTGTGAAGGAGAATAAAAAATAGGGTATCAATATCTTCATCTTTCATTTTGTGAACTATGGATTTTTTCATTTTGTGAAACTAGCATCTTTTTTTAAAACTTCACATGTGCTTAGAAGGGATGTTGACATTTTTAAATTCATTTAATGTGAGTGACATGTAAGAATTTATCATTTCTGTCTGTGATTTCTGCAACTATCTTCATTCTAACTCAACAATGTGAATGTGAATTTATTTAGATGGGTTAATATTCATAAATTTCAGGTAAATTACCATAGAATTGGCAATGACAATACAAAGATTTAATGACTATATGATATATTATGGATGTTTAAGTTACCATTATGGACTTAAATAAGAGTAATACTTAGCTACTACATTCCTCAACAATTATTTATGAAGTAAATTTTGTGAAATTTTCAAATGGAATTTTGGTTATTTAAACATTCATGATTTGGATTTAATCCAGCATGAATATATATTAAGAAATTCTGCATTTGTATCTCGCAGTATATGGCGTTTTCCCTTCTTCTTAGTCTAATGCTTTTTGCAGCCTTCTCCTGATTCAAATGATTTTTTTAGCCTTTTATTTGATTTCTAAAATTATTGATGAGTGTTTCCTAGAATTCATTGTTGTTCTTCAAATGAGAGTCTTGTACAACTGGAGTTATTATCACATGAGAGGATTTGAGGCTTATCTGATAATGTGACCCATTATCAATTCTAAATAACTCAACTTGGTCAAGTTATGAGTAACCTTTTTAAGGTATTTTCTTAACTTGTGCAATTATTTTTTGCAATTTTATGTCTACAGATTAAAACCCTTCAGTTCGAATTTTTATCTGTATATATGCATATAGGATAAAATATGATCATTTATAATTCAAAATAGTTTGTGTCAACCACTGCTTAAGATTTGATTTTTTTAATTACATCCTTATAAGCTAATTTCTTATTTCTTTAAAAAATCTCCTTCCTCAACTTATACTGCATTTTCAAATTTCCCCACATTGATTGGAATTAAAAGAAAGGTTGCTGGAATTTCATTTATATGATAAAAAATATATGCATTTGTAAAGAATTAAAACACAACTATGCATGCCTGGCTTGGAATCAAAAATTATGCCATTCCAAAGCCATTGAGCGGCCAAGCTGTCACACCATAGAGTCAGTCATTGCTTGTTAGATTAAAAATGATGGTACAATGAAACCTTTCTAAGGTGGAATCGCAGGGGACCATGCTATATTTCCGGCTTGTGCAGGTTTTCCTTCTTAGGCAGTTTCAAATAATGGACATGGATATTTTTTCATATTAATACATTTTTACTAGAATATGGTAAATTTAATTGGCCTCAAAGGTAAGAAAAGCAACATAATCACATCATTTGATACTTATACGAAAATAAATAAAAATAAGGCATAGAAAGACTAAATTCATTGTAGTTCAATCATTTACCTTTAAAAGTTCACAGCCCATAGATTACATTTGGAGCTAAACAACTAAACAAATACACTTT
>LYUA01003403.1:31810-46227 GCA_002093875.1 Calopteryx splendens
AATTGCTTCATAATTAAAGACAAGTAACTTGGGTATCCACACAATTTATTCACAGCACAACCCGGGTTTCGTTGCATCGCAACATCATCAGGTGATGGTCACCTGATGTTACGATCAAACGACTGTATTCCTTCCTCTTTACTCAATTTTAAGCTTGCATATTCCACTCTCACCCTTTCTATTCTCTTTTTAACCCTATTGCATTGACTTGATATTTCATTAAGGACATATTATGATATGGGTATCCAACAGCATCCAGAAAGCTTTGCTAACTGATACAGGATTTTCCACATCTACCTACGAGGTGCTATCCAAAGTTGTAGAGAATTCGAATATTTAACCCAAACCAGTAAGAGTACGTACTTCTGTCACAAGACGTAATTATTGTGTATTTCAACTGCCAACATCTTTGTGAGTGCACATGTTTCTTAGTATTTGTTTTTTTTTCATTACACCACGTTCTTCTCTTTATGCAAAGTCTGAAATGCCTATTGTGAAGGAGTTAAGTTTATCTGCATTATGTTTTGTTTCAAGCTCAAGTTTTCTTTCAGACTGCTGCAAAAACCCACCGAACGCTAAATGAGGCTTTTGGTGAGCAAGCTCTAAGCTAAGAAAAAACATTTCAGTGGTTTAAGCATTTTCAAAGATGAAAGTGAGTCTGTGGAGTTCAGTTCAGTTTCAACATTCAGTTCTACCGTTATCATGCACAACTCCAGAAACAATAGTGAAAGTGCATGAAGTGAGGACCTTTGAGGACCGTAGGAATACAACCCATGGCATTTACAACAGCATTGGACTGTCATATGGGACTTTTCAACACATTCTAGCGGATGTACTGAATATGAGATGAAATGCAGCGAAGTTTGTCCCGAGACCATCAGGTTAAAGTGTGCATGGAGTTGCAAGCAACAGTTTGAGAGAGGAACTTCCTGTCCAGAGTCGTAACTTCCAATGAATCACAGGGTAATGGTTATGACCCAGAAAAAAGCTGCAATTTACACTCTGGAAGTCATTTCAGAATTCCCAAAGATAGAATAACATGCTGTAAAAAAAAACTAAGAAAAACATTAACTCACGAAGATGCCTAACTGGCAGACTGGCAGCAGAAATATACACCAATTGGCATCTAGCAGTAGAAGTTTGTAATGCTACTGGTTTTGTGGAATATTCAAAATCTCAAGAAACTTGGGTAGCAACTCATACGATGGCATTTGAACCAGAAACTCATCCTTACTCTTTCTACTGAGAAAACTGTTGTTGGATCTTTGGTGCTCTTAGGAGTCTCCAGGTTTCTAATCAACTTCAAAATAATCCCTCAAACCACGCTTGCTAGTTTTTACCATCAGATGAATTGAAAATGCGTTCAACTGACAGTGAGAGCACGGCTGCCGAGAGAGAAAGGGATTGGAGTGAAGGAGAGACTCCCCAGGTGATACATGCTGGGATGACCAAACCACCAACCACCGAGTACCATTCAAGTGCATTTTTTATGACTGAATGAATGGATTTACGGCACTTTTCATGATCTTCACATATTTTACTCCATTTTCTCTTATTTCCCCATGACCTGTGGCCACCCTGATACGTCAAATTTAACTCAGCCTGAGGCAACACTAATTTACCCAAATTAGCATCCACACTTGAAATCTCGATTCAAGTTGAAGCTTTATAGTGAAGGTAGAGTCCTCATTTAACAGATCCCAGCTCCTTTTTACTGAGGGACAAGGCATTAATGACTACTATAGCATATGGGCTAAAGGGTACCAATCACTAAATGTATCATAACATCCGCTTACCGTGTTTAAAGACTCAGTTATAGTAATTTCCTCCATGAACAAACCAATTTCCATCCTCTACCACAAAGAGTAATCTATGAAGTTGATATATCAACTGAAATAATTAAAAGAGAGAGAAAATCCAATGATTGAAGCTCACTCATGTGACAGACACACAAATGGAGACTGGAACACATCCATCCTAAGAAGCTAACTTTCATTGTGTAGCAACTAATGTATTAACCTGCAAAACTGAACAGAGTATAGCATTTTTTAAGTTAAAGTTTCATTTATAAGCAATTGACTGAACTTAAAAGCATGTTCATAGAATGCAGTGCATATACGTGAACACCCAACACTCCACCAGAGTACTTGACCATTGGTAAACATTTCTGGCCTTATTTCTCATTAATTTTGTATCAATACAAAATATTTTTTTAAGCTACAAGAAGTGATTTGAAGCATAAGCTCAAGTGGACTGAAACACTCAGTGCAGAAGCTTAAGTCATAAAAAACTTAACAGGATTTCAAAAAACCAATTATGTTACTAAAAAAAATGTAGGTATTGCAGACAAAAGAGATTATCTTGGGGTAAAAATCAAATGTATCGGGAAGGGAATAATATTATGCAAGTATTAGCATTTCACCTTTTTTATGCTTTTCTCCTTTGCTATCCTAATGAAAAATGAAGTCTAACAGAATTGCGTAATTTTTAACTCAACATACTTAAATGAAAGTCGTAATTATGTCGAGTTTGTATGGAATTAAAACATGACTATTTTCAATTTAAGAATTTTGTAACATAGACCAAAAAGGTAACAAATATTTTCTGATGCATTGTGATCAACTGACCATTTTAAGTAAAAAATATTAATTATAGTCAATTTAAAAATCATTAACGAGGTTAACCAGTTAAGTCAAATTATGAAAACAATTTAAACTCCATTGGATGTTGCATTACACTTAAAAGAACAATAAAAGTAATTGCATTAAAATATATTCTAAGCAAATTGAAATTCATCATATTATTGCAATTATTATCCATCATTACCTTTTCCCAGCTGAAACATTAATTTGCACAAAATAATTAAGCATCAGCTATTATTTTTCAAAATGTCATCCTAATTAACGCGAATTATTAATTAGGCATTTAATGTTCTTGATTTACGGCTTTTTGAAAATGGACAATTCCAAATTAAACTTCCTCAAGGAAAATAAACTTACAAAATCACGAAAACATCAATAAAACCGTTCCACCACATTTTGAAAGGTTATTAACGGAATGTTTTCAACATTTCTTAACGTGTAGCCATTGAATGTCAAAAAAAACGTACGCAAAGCTGCAGAACGCCGCATACGGTATAGGGAATAAACGATGTGAAAAAAATTTTCGAGCAAAATTCGAACACCAAGGCGTTGCGATCCCGCATTTGCAGTAAAAAGATGTTGTTAAAACATATATAAGCAACATTCAATCTTTATAAGAAAGAAAAATGCAGGGACTGTATTGCAGAACTGACCACACTCAATAGGTCTACTACCATAAAAAAGCAAAACACTCACCCCAGCTCAAAAGTCTTCCATCCTCGGTTACGGCGACGTTATGTGCGCACGTGTTTCCCGTAGCCACAAAACGTATTTTCACTCCACTTAGAGGACCAAATTTATGTGGAACCCACAAATTTCTTCCAGAAGTAGCTTTGCAATTCTTGGGGAGTTCTCTTCGACCGATAAGATCCCAATTAGTGCTACCACAGATGAGTAGTGTGCCATTGTGCTCCGGCCCCTTCACTTTCTGTTGAGGTTTGCCAACATAATGAGAACGTCACGTTATAACTCTAAACCGAAAATTATGGCTTAAAAGTGTTTAGAACAGATAACAAAATTCATAACCACCGAAAAAGGAATGCTCAATGTACAGTAAAATGAGAATCAATCATACCCTTTCAATCAAGGCTTGTGTTTTAGGCAAAATAATAGTAATTAGAATGTGGTGCACAACCAACACCTGTTTGTTTCAACTAGATTAGGTGTTGGGCATGGTTAAAATGACACGCATGCGTATCACCTACCAACTTGTTTTTGTCAGCTTGATCGACGCCTGTGCCAAAACCATCGCGACTTCCTTCTCCATTATCTGAGGGTTTAGGCGATTCAGGTTTGTCAACTTCTTCGTCGTTTTCATTCGACTCTTCCAATTTCCTCTCCTTATTATTAGAGTCCTCAACATCTTCGTTCTTCCGTTTTGTAGACATAATCACTCGATTTAATATCAATATTACACGGGTAATTCAAGCTATTGATTGCCCGACTCTTCAATAGCTTTCAGGAGCTTACCGGTTATTGTTCCTTTGGCTTTATTCAGTGATATACACGCCGCTACGTGTTGAATAAACGAACTACTTCGGAGGAAGAATAGTGTCTAAGAATTTTGGGGTTGTAGATTAGTGTTTTTGCGAAAAGTTCGAATTAAAAAAATACCACTCAATTGCAATTTTGCAAAACGAAATTGTAAATATAGTTTTGCGTTGACTGGTAATAATTTGTATTTATTTTGGTTACGAGAACCTGTGAAAAACACAAGCGTAACTTCCTTTTACATTCGAAGGTCAAGCTTCTTTCAAAGCTTCATAAAAGCCTTCCATCGAAACAAGGTGACATTATAATCGGATTGTTTTATAAGTTGTACTAGGAACAAAACTGCAAACCCATCCCACGACGGGGAGGTCCTCAGGAGAAGAATATTTTGGAATCGCTGTGTCTATTTTGCACATAGTCGTTCCTATGAAGATGATAGGTGAGGAAAATAACTCTTCGATCTCCGACAATGGTGACTGTGAATCAGAAAATGTGTGTCGTGACTTCCTCAGAAATGTTTGTCGTCGAGGAAAACGTTGTAAATATTTGCATCCCGAAGAAAAGGATACCTCGGTGGTGGGCTTACGTCAAGAAGTAAACGTGTTGAACGGACCAGTGGCTATAATACAGCAAGTTGTCCAGAAATTGGAGTATACATTTTGTCATGACTTTCAGAACAAGCAGTGTACCCGCAGTGCTTGCAAGTTTGTGCATTGTACTCGTGAAGAAGAGGAGTACTATAAGGTAATTATGTTCCATAAAGATCTTTATACGGTCATTTGGCCGGAGGAATGACTCCTTCCCCATATGTTTGCGAAATAGCATACATACCAGACTGAAGATAGTTTTCATTTTTAGTATTCATTGTATCTCTTTCGTGGTTCAGTACAGTTTTTACCATAGTCGCAATCTAATAATTTCATTTTGATACTTGCTTTCATATCGTAATCCATGAAGTGGAATAGTTTCTTTTAGTAGATGATCTCACAAGTTTTATACTTCTTTTAAATTCAGTAATCATAATATCAGGTAACACACTCAGATAAGGAACGTTGGAAATATTGCGAAGGCGTTGTTTTGAATTGGGACGCACTCGAGTTCTGTTTATTATTTTGTACACGTGTGACCTTGAACCCAAGTGGCAGAGAACGCCGCCAGCCCTTCCGTAGCATGATGCTCGTCGCTCCGTAGCCGTTTGTTTTGAAGGGCTTATTCTCTTTTCCCCACTTGCAAAAGGCAACCGGGGAGCTGCCGCCACATCTCGTGACGGAAGTTGAGGTCCCCATTTGCAAGGACCACCTCAAAGGGGAGTGCCGAAGGGGCCCCACCAGGTGCAGATTCCGCCACCTCCCTCCTCCGCCAGCACCTGCCCCAGACGCCGCCGCCAACGTCCTGGCGGGGGAGGGGGTGGGGAGCGTCGTGATGGAACCCGTAAGCAGAGTCCGCGTGGATGCACCTGGAGGGGCGGGAGGTGGGCCCGCTGCAAAGAGACGCCGCCGGCATTGCCCCCCCGTTCCGCAGCCTCCCCCCCCTCCGCCGCCGCCGCAGATATTATACTACCCGGAGGCGGGGGCCGCGGCGAGGAGGGCCGAGGCGAGGATGTTGGAGGACGAGAACGCCGTCCTGAGGAGAAGGATAGACGAGCTGAGGAAACAGGTTCGCCAAATTGCTCCTTTTTTTGCGTGCCAAACCCTGCGGTGTCTGAGGTTCCTATTCCTGGTATTAAAATGTTATTTCAAACCAAATGATGAGAGAAAAATTTTAATGCTCACTCGATTATTTAGTATTTTAGCAGTTTTTTTTCGTTCTCAAAGTTATGCTCCAAAAATAAGTTGACCTCTTTGGAGAAAATAGTAGTACTTTACAGACTCCACTATTTACCCGACTAGCTCATATAGGTAGAGTTAAATTAAAATTATTTTCGATTGGTTATTTTACTGGATGGGATGATGATCACTGGGGGTGAGCACTGGCAACTCCTCTGGCTCAAAAATGATTAATTAACAATAAGCATTGGATTTTTATAGGTACATATGGAGTACAAATTGGCAGTGAAGACTTATCACACTCTCACACTATTGCATCATTCAGAAAAAATGGGGAAGCCAACATATTTATCAGAAATTGTTAAGTGTTGAAGACCATTCTGCAGGATATGAAGGTGATATATAATGCAGAACATTCTTTTCAGATTTTGGTAATTCACATTAGATTGCCCCCACTATTCACCAGATTATATTTCGAAACACTTCAATAAAAAGTGACTAGACTATAAAGAGGATCACATTTCTCCTTAGGCACAGTATTAATAATTGTACGTGCTAAACCTTCATTATTTGCAATGCTGAAATTTACCATTATTAGCAATTGATGTTGGAAGAGCATAGAATGAAGCATGTCAATTTGCACTATAAGTAGAATCATGGAGACAGAGGAATTAATTTAAGTTTTCACATTGTCTGATAGGTTGAACAAAGAGAAAAAGACCACCTCACGGGTAGGTATTGCTAAAGAAAACTACCGCAAATTGGTAGGTACCAAGCAAAAATAATAATTGAATTATCTGTATATGTGATAAAATAGTAAGAATAAAATGGGTAATTTCCAAATGGAGAGCCCAGACTCCAGGCCACCTTTAGGATAGATGAGCTAAGAAAGTAGGTTCACCAAATCAATAGCAGTAATAAACCCGAAGGTCAGTTTGGTAGGTGAGGGTAGAGCTCACCCAGTACAAAGCCCAATGGCATGTGAAATTCACACATCAGGGTAGGGGGCCCAGTTCCTTCCCCTGTGCCGCCTGTGATTTTCCAGGATGAGCTGGCACCCAAAAAATTATACACAGCTTGGGTGAAGCTGAGGGTGCACAGAGGCATCACCCGGAATCGAACCTGGCCCCTCCAGTTAGTAGCTCAGCGCTTTACTAGACATATAAAATAAGAAATTTCAATGAACATTTTTTCACTAGATGTCTTCATTTGCATGCTCAAATAATGAGAATTGAAGAGAGCCCTTATGGCCTTCAATATGTAAGAATACATGAAGCCTCTTTAGGCTGTAAACAATGTATGTGTGTGTGAGTGCTTTCCATGAAGTCAACCCCAAATGTTGGATTGATACCCTCACCAACTACTTAATGGAGATTGTGCAGTTAGTGAATTTATTCTAAGGTCTTTTTCCGTCACCTGTAGCACAAATTTTGTACAGGCTAAGGAGGCTTAATATATGTATTCTTACATGCTCAAAATAATTCCCCACATTCTAAAAAATCATTTTAGTTAATTTCACTATCACTTTCATTATTTTCACATGATTCTTTATCACCACTGTTCTGCCAAAGCTCATAGTCCTCACTTCCATCCGTAGCCGTATGAAAAATTCACAATGTGAAAATCATTCGCCTGAACCGGGAATTGAACCTGGATCCCTTGATTTCCGGCCGAGTGCTTTAACCAGTGAAGCTACCTAGGCGTCCTCCTACACTGTGAATCAAGGGCTCTGGGTTCCATTCACGGTTCAGGCAAATGAGCTTTACGTTGTGAATTTTTCGCATATGTGTATGCAACAGCCGGTGTTCCTCTAAAAGTTACTCTTTGAATATCCATCCATAGCATTAGAAATACCAATTTCTTAAATGCTTTTACAATGACTTTGTCTTTCACTCCTTTACATGCAGCTACAATCCAATTCACTAATTGACGTGCACTAGTCCTCTTTATGCATCCAGATGGTGCCAGCTCCCATTTTTAGATGCCAGCCAATCAGCATAAAACCTTTCCAATTGGTCTTTAAAAGGTTTATTAATACACATATCCGAAGGCTGTAACTGGGATATCATACCTCCTGGAGCCACAGCTAAGTCACACTCTGCTTCTTTCCTTGAATCCTTTACAGCTGAAGTATTGTGCCATTGATAGGAATCCAGAACTATTACGGACTTTAATTTGGGGTGTCCCAACAGTCTGAACCATACCAATGTTAGCCATTTTACTACCTTTTCAGTCGGCATCCAGCCTTTCTCATTCTCTCTTAGAATCACTCCTGAAGGAAACTTCTCAACCTTTGGCACATTATACAAAATTATTTTTCAGGTTCTCTGTGTTATATTTTTTAATTCTCAACGTTTCACGTCCTATGCTGGGTGCATTGTCAGGATGACAAGGTGACATTTTCAACCCTACAATGTGCTCAGCATAGGACGCGAAATGTTAAGAATTAAAAAATATAACACAGAGAAGACGAAAAATAATTTTGTATTATGAATTCCTGTGAAAATCTTAAAAAGATATCAATAATCCTTGGGCACATTTTTACATTTTAGCACTGTGTATGGTGGCAGTTTAAAGTCATCGCAGCACAGCATCACTATTAGTCTTTGTTTCCAGTACCAGCTGAAAGTATCTCCATTTCTTTATCCCATTTCTTTGTCACTGTGTACTCATAGATCATATAAAATTAAACTGGTGTCTGGTCAGCATTACCAATTTGGCTCTGAAGAAATCCTTTTTCTTGTCGTGTTCTTATCGCAAACCGCTGGTTTTCAATTAAGTTTCTCTTCAAAGTTCAGTGGGAGTTTTTGGAAAATTGAAGTTCACCGACAAAGGGAAAATCCTTAGCGGAAAATTAATTTTTCTACCCAAGATTGACTAGCTTGAAATTCCCTCTGTATAATTTCACTATTCCGATCAAATTCTTTTGCTTTCACTTGAATAATCTCAGTTGATACCACTAGGCCTTTGGCTTGCTGGAGTGTGACAAATTCATAGAATTTAATTAATTTAATTCACCGTGCCTTCCTTTTTGAGGTCCTGAAAATAGTCTCCTTGTTGCTAAACTTCTGAAAATATTATTTGAATCTTTTTTTCAGGGTCTAACATTGCATTCATAAACCACAATATTCTTCCGGTGGCAGAATTGGAATTCATTTCTGCTAATAATATCACTTTTCTTTTAAATTCTGCAATGTAGTGAGGTATGTGCCATCGCAATAATCTTATGGGTGCGATTGTGACTGAATTGATCTCTGTAATCGGCAAGAAACTGTGTTGTGTTCGTAAATTTGATCTGAATCCTATGTGCCGACACTGTTGCAGTATATACCACAATAGTGTTGATGCCTTTTAAAATCCAATGAAGGTAAATTGCAATGAGTCATGAAAATTTTATGAGTTGAGATAATGTTGCTGAAACTTTAAATCAGACTCCCTTTCACTATGTACACAGCTAAACATAAATATCTAGATTATGCAATCCAATTGAAGTCAAGGATTTGGCTTATGTTTGTAAAATGAACCCCCTTTTCTTTGGAGGTTCAGAAAGGAAAAAAAATCATCTTAGATGTGTGGAAATACGGTATTCCACTTACCCACTCATTGAAATTCATATGATTCCTGGAATAGGTAGTTATGGGTTGACATCACATTAGGTTCAACTTCCTTAACTAAAGTGTTTAGGTGCATGCATAAACATTCTAAAATCTCTTTTCCCGTTACCTGGCTCACTGAGATGCAAATGGAAGGATGTGGTGTGAAGAAAGATCTCGTGCGTTCTCAGGTACAGTTGGGGTGAACTCTTGTCAGGATCTCCACCAGGTTAAATCCTGCATAGTTGCAAACAAGTTTTCCCCCGAACATCAACTATGCAGGAATAAACCCGGTGGAGATACCAAGAGTTCACCTAAAGGATACAGCATGTTGGGTTAATGATCAAGGTTGGTTGGTACTTAAGGCCACGATATTTTAATGTCACTCTGAGAAGTCAAAGAGGAATAAGGTGGATTAGGATCAGCCAAAATAATGTAAAATGCAAATAAGAAAAGAAAGCCCAGACAGCAAGAGAAAATTGGGAAGAATCCTGGTGCCCACATTTGAGTACTGATGCACCGTGCTACTTAAAAGTTTTTTTCCTCCGAGCATCATCTTATGGTATTGTGCCCCCTAAAGTCCTCTTTTATGCTCAAGATTCACCTATGGAACAGAAGAGCATTTGCAGCCATGGTGGTCAAAAGTTCAAGTTTTAGAATCATTTACTTAATTTTGTTCCTGGTTAGTTAATTTCATAAAAAAAGGGGGAAACTCAACATCACTTGCCACAGAAAACTCTACATGAAACTAATTTTTTGCCGATCTGGGGCCATCTGCTTAATGAGTCCCACAATTCCAGGGCCTCCATCCTGTGGGTCTGAGAACCACTCCATTCCTGGGACATATCTCCTGCAAATTCTCAATGGGGTTTAGATTGGAGGAATTTTCCATCCATGGGATTGCTACAATTCGGTGATTGTTTTGAAAAAAATATTTTTACAATGTGTGCCTTCTGCATGGAAGTTTATTTAGATAAATTTTAACCCTCCTTTCGGGTCAACACTCCCTACAAATGGCTTCTGGTTCTCTTCCAGTATTCTGATGTAATCCACTGAATTCACATGATTTTATTCACCTTCGTTTGAGCAAAGAATTATAATTATTTATCTCTGCTGTACTGCAGAGTACTCTGAAAATATGGGGTGCTTTATGGGACGTGAAACATTTAAGACAATGCTGGTGGAAAATGCCTAGCCCAGCTGTGTGTAAACAAGAGTTTCTTCCCAACATTCTTTCTCTGAGAACTTGCTTACCTTTTCTACATTTGCCTTTATTTTGGCTCGTCCTAATGCACTGCATTTCTCTAGTATTTCTTTGAGTGATGTAGAACTATTAAGACCCAATTGCTTGCTAGCTTTGAGTACCAACCTTACACACTTTACTCTTTTTTTCCACATCTCAGGGAGCACTAGGAATGGACTTAATTAAGAATGATAGCACATGGTGTTTTCTGAATTAAAAATAAGGAATTTGTACTTATGATGAATTTTTTTCAAATACTTGTTTCTTGCAAATTGCATCATGATCTATTGATTGCCCTATTTTCTATCATGGGTATGGTATGTACTGCCAATTAAAGGGGAATAATTGGGAAAATGACAAGATACCCATTGGGTACGAGTGTGGCATTTGAATCCAGGAAGTAAGCGACCATCCCGAAACCAGTCTTCAAACCCTTTTGACTTGAAAGGTGAAAATAGATTTCATCTGGTTCTTGCACCACTGCTATTTCCCAGAAAAATCTAATATTCAATGACTCACACAAATTGGGTTAGGCAGGTGTCCAGAATTATCACCTATATATGAACCCATGGCCCTCATATCAGTAGTCATATACTTTTAATAACTACAATACAATGCCATCTGATTTCACCAATACAAAATAATAATATTGCCATTGATTGATCGATGGCTCAAAGAACACTAATTCCATCTCATATGAATAAATTGCAAACTGAAGTACATATGTAGTAAATGGTCAATACTTGTCCGATCCAGGTTTAATTTTCAGTATTATACAACAAAACAAATGAGTGGGTGTCCAAGGTATCCTAAGGCATAGGGGCTGAAAATCAAATAAAAAAAACAAGTATTTAGTCTTACCATATTATGTAATATTTGGTACCACATTTTTCTGTCCACTGCTTCACTTGTCCAATATTCATAAAGTTGGTTTCATGAGCTCATGGTTTAGGGTTGCACATAACTGCAGCCCAGAAGTGCAATTAGAATGCACCTGGACACCATCCCTGAGATGCATGAACTTCACCTTGAAAGAGTTGGACTATGGAGATGCAGTGAGCTATCAATTGGTAATCATTAGGGGGATTTTGTTTTTTCAAATGACATCTTGGGTCAATTGCACTTATTGTATTATTCCTTCAATTGCACTTTGCATTTATTTCATTGGGGAAATGGATAGAAGCAATTGGAAGGAGCACACTGATTAGATATAACGAGAGACTTGAGGGGAGAAATTTATTCTTTGCTTGATTACCTACAAGAAGTATTTACAAATTGGCTATACGGATTTCATTCACTATTGACATTCTAGTATGACGAAATAGGGCCTTGGGGATGTCATGAGAGCCTTGGACCCAAGAAATTTGGACCCAAACATGTAAATAATTTACTATTCACCTGAAAGCCCTTTGACGGAGTTTTCCTGTTGATGGGACTCCAGCCCAAATTTGATGATGCATCTTTTTCTTGCTCACCTATAGTTTTACTTGGTCTTTTTTTTCATAGGGTTGAATGGGAAGACAGATGCAAAATACAACCCAAATGATGTAATGATGCCATCCTTGATTATTCACATAGGACAGTGTGCCATCAATTACCTTCAAATTTACCATAATATTACCCTGGAATTAGAAATACTGGATAGTGTACTGTCTGCACAGTTGCTGGTAGATAAAAGGGACATAGTTTGATTCCCAGTTCAGGTAATTTTTTAAAAATCAGCAATCTTATATGTGTTTAAGATTCTAAGTTTCAAAAAATTTAAAAAAATATTCCTAATTATTAAAAAAATTACATGCAAAGGTGTAGGTTTTGTTTACTAATGGTATGTTCCACCAATTTTTAGAAGAATCACAAGGTGGAAGTGACATTATTTTATTATGAAGGCAACCATGACATCTGGTTGATGAAGACTCTGTTCTACTTCTCAGAATTTTGGTTTTATAGGTTGCTTTGGTGACAAGTTTCAGCTCCAGTCATCAAGGCATCTTCAGGTTGAACTCTTTCTCCAGCACTGCAGGGTGAAACATGTCAGTTTGGGTTTAGAAAGGGTATGAGTACACATGATGCAATGGTAGTAATGAGTTCACCATTAGAAAGGAATTTAAAATATAATCAGGATGTGTACGTCTACGTCATGGATTTCAAGAAGACGTTTGATAGAGTAAATTGGGGATAACTAATAAATATGTTTCAGAATAGAGGACAGGAGGGATAAGATACTTTTCTGAAACCTATAAATGTCTCAGACTGCATAGGTGAGGGTAGCGTATGGAGTGACCCAGTAGGGGCAGTGTTAGGCCAACATGTAGTGGGAGTATGATGGGGTCAACCATTACTACCTTTGCTTTTCGGCATATACATGGAAGAAATGGTAAGAGAGATATGAGGAGGACTTAGATAGGAATAAAAGTGGGGAACTGATCAGGTCAGTCAGATTTGCTGATAATCCAGCTTTAGTTAGCCAGTCAGCCAAAGGGTTGTAGTCATTGCTCAATCATTGATAGTATGTGATTGGTATAGAATAGAATCAATGAAAAGAAAATTAATATATTGAGGTTCTCAAGAAATAGGGAGACAGGAAAACATTAGCATTGGGGGATAATTCTATGTAAACTAGAGCAGGTAGAAAAGTTCATCTATTTAGGAAGTGTCTTAGTGGACAAAGAAGTCGGGACATTAGAAGAAGAATTGCATAAAGTTAAAAGAAGCTTTTGTGAAGAGGAGAGTGAAAATGACGAGGATGTTGAATAAAGATGTACAGAAAAGGTTAGTGAAAACCATTGGATCATAGCATTGTATGGTATGCAAACTTGGTCATAAGAGGTTTGACGTAGGTTTGGAGGAGGATGGGAAGGAAATTTGACAAAGAATTTCCAGACATGGACAGAAAAAAGAAATTGGATGAAAAAATGCAAAGAAGGCAGGAAAAAGAAAATTCAGGGTGAATTGAGTGGCTATGGATTGTTGAGGACTGTAATAGAGGGAAGAATGTTGATGAAGCAAGGTAGATGGAAGGAAATATTAGGCATGTTGGAAAGAATGAAGACAAGCATAAAGCATGCAGGAGTTGAATTGTTTTGCTATAGTTTAGGGTGTTATGATGTTAATGTCATGTTATCCATGTAGCTGTAGTATCCATCAAAAACCTACCTTAACTGGTAACTACCATTATTAATAAAGTTTAAAAAGAACAGAACTTTACATTGGTATAATATTATTACTTAGGTATGGAATGAAAATAAATGAGAAGAAAATAAAGGTAATGAGATTCTTGAGACATTGTAAACCAAAGATAAACATTAAAATAGGAGGTGATAACCTTGAGCAGGTAGAACATTTTAGCTATTTAGGCAGTGTTTTGGAGGAAGGTGGGCAATGTGAAAAGGATATAAGAAGAAGAATCACATTATCTAAGGAAGCTTTTTCGAGAAGGAGAGAATTGATGACAAAGACCTTAGGCAAGGATGTGAAGAAAAGACTAACGAACACACAAATATGGAGTGTGTTTTTGTATGGCTCGGAAAATTGGTCATTGAGGCATGATGAAAAGCATAGGCTTTCGAGATTTGGGTATGGAGAAGGATGGAAAAGGTGAAATGGATGGTAAGAAAAAAATATCGAAGAAGTTGTGGGAATGGTAGGGGAGGAGAGAATGCTATTGGGAGAAATCCAAAGAAGG
>LYUA01003405.1:44405-54541 GCA_002093875.1 Calopteryx splendens
ACGATCACAGTGCTACGGCAGAACTATTGGGAAACGGTACCTACTGTCTGAACAAGCCTCGTATATCTGTAGTTGATTGTTTTCTTAAGTATCATTTTTTTGGATGGAATTTTGGCTTGTGAAACAGATTTTGTTCCTTTTCATTTGTCTTATTAATTCATCAGTAACCTAGGGTTTTATTTTAATTTTGGAATATTAAGCTTCTCATTAAATACTCTTAATGTTCCAATAATGTTTTGTGTTGCATCAATGAGCATCAAAAAGGCTTTTGAAGAGATTTTTTTTCTGTGGTCACAGGAGTCTAGTCAGAATGTTCTTCCAGCTCTTGAAATTTGCTAAGTAAACACTTAAATTGCTATGACTATTGAGGGGACAATCCAAAGAGGATGTGTGGCAATTGTAGATCATGGTTGTCAGCTTAGTCATAGAATGATCTGTAGTGGCAATATACATTATATCTCAATAATTTCAGACTCTACCTTGTGAAACTTCATGACAATGGAGAAAAAAACTAAATTTCACAGAGATTTTTATTTAATAAACAATTGGTTTCCTCGAATCTTTGGCATCTACAGGTACATCTATACAGAATTCCGGGTCATATATAGTCACTAGGAGGGGGAGAATTGGGAATTGGGGAGGGAGGTATTTGGGAGCTTGCAGGGGGTGGGGGAAAGGGGTTGTGGACACTCCGGCCTTGCCAAGGCTGTCTGTGGGGAGGGTTAATGAGGCAACTGTTGAGTATCTTGCCCTGAATTGTGAACTTCCTGATGGAGGATCTGTGGGATGTAACCCTACTGACCATGTATGACCCAACGTTCTATACAGCTGTACCAGAAGATGTCGGCTATTTGACAAAACCACTTGTTTTAAATAAATACTTATGAAATTTACCAAGTTTATTTTTCCCCACCTACATTGCATCTGAATTGCATTGGAGTTATAATGAATAGGTAAATCTAACAAATGCATTGTCTACGCATGTGGATAATTTTTTGTTGTCTTAGTTGTTTAATAAATGAAACACACAAATCTATATGTATGTGTTAAATTTTTATGATAATTTGAATCATTTTTCTATGCCATAATATTAATATGTATCACTGATCACAGCGAAGGCTTTAAGTACAACTTCAAAATCACTAAAGAATTTAGTAATTTCAGTTGTGACTTTGTAGAAGTGTTTAGGGAGATGAGGGTGTGGGGGAGTTCGTTTTGCAGTGGAGATGGTTGTGATGGCAGCTTGGAAGAAATCAATGGAAAGAACTGATCGGGTCCTAGAAGGTCCATTGTGGAGATTGTAGGAGAGTGGGGAGGGTAATTTGAAGGTACTTAGGCAGCAAGAGAAACAGTGGCCAAAGGGTCACTGTGGGGAGTAAGGGGGAATATATGTATTAGAATTGCTTCTCAAGCTTTGAATGTTTTGTTGACTAATGCTTATTTTCTCAGTAACATTTAACATGTATTATTCAATGAATTCATAATAATTGTACAGAAAGGAATATAATCTATAGTTTAGATAGATTGTCCATAAACAAAATTACTACCACAGGTTATTTTTCTGCTTTCCTCAGGTATATTTCCACTCTATGTATCCATGAGTAGTTGTTCTTTTTCATCTTCTTTGCTTCTCTAATGGCATTGAACAGTTATAGAAACTGCGGGAAATGCCGCGACTGACTAAGGGAGTTACCCGCTGCTGTGCATATATATGTAAAAATCATTCACCTGAACCAGGACTCAAACCTGGATCCCTTGATTTCCGAAAATCCTTGGAAATCCAGGGATCCGGGTTCAAGTCCTGGTTCAGGCATGTGATTTTTTCTCTGTGAATTTATTGTATTGAACAGTTTTCCACCGGGACAAATTGCCTCATTTATGAAGATCGGCATGTTGGATGGTGGGATCACGTCCAGAGTCAAATTCTTTGTGGGGAAGTTCCTCTTGACTCTCCATTATGTCTGTGAATTGTCCTTTGTACACTGAGTAATGAACCTCACATGAATCCCTTCAGACATATCATTTGACTTTGGCCCTGTCCTATTACAATTATTGATAGCTTCCACTTTTATCTCCACTTCTATTTCACCACCAATTTCTCATACAATCGTAGAACCACGGTGGGAGTAATGTGGCTTTGCATGTCCCGCAATATCCTCTCAATTGGGATATCCTTTTGGAGATCCCACAGCACCATTCCCAACCGTGTTTAAAATGCCAAGGGTAACTTATTCATGCCAAATTTTTTCCAGGAATGAGTTGGAGCGTCAGTTTTTGGAGATGTTGCAGTTTAACATAAACGTGCCATCGAGCGTCTACGCCAAGTACTACTTTGACCTGCGCACATTAGCTGAGGCAAATGACCTCTCTTTCCCGGCCACCTGGGGAGAGCCGTTGAGCAAGGAAAGGGCGCGTCGGCTGGAGGCAATGTCTAGGGTAGTGGGGTGCGGCTGGGGTGAGGATGGCGATCCAATTGGACTCTTGCCGCCGCCCTCAGGGGCAGGCATGGGCGGGCAGCATCACCAAACCTCACCAGCAAACCCTGGTGGAGTCCACGGCACTGGCCACCGTATTCTCCAGCTCAAGCGTTGGACTTCACTGGACAATGTGGCCGGTGGTGGGGGTAGTGGGGGAGGGGGTGGTTGTGGTGGGGGTGGTGCCGCTCGAAGAAGCATTGCAATACTCTCCTGAAGGACTTCCATTGGGCATTTCTTGTCCGTCTCTAGAAAGACTGCGGCGAAGAGATGCAAGCAGTCAATTGTGGTTGCCAGGGGGATGACAATTATTTTCTATGCTCTTTACCTGGACTTATATTTAAGGAATAAATCCCTGTGAGAACTTTGTGTTTTTTTTCCAGCTACTTCATATTGTGAACTGACTGGTAGGAAAGTGAGTGTGAGTTTTGTCTTTCAGTGAGGCATCCTTTCTTGAATGTGTTTAATGATATTTTCGATAAATCTCCAGTGATATACATAATGAGAACAAGTAATCTTAACCTGCATTTAGCTTTATCTCTCAAGAGTGGGTCAATATTCACACAGATAACATGAAATAGCATGATCATTTGTGAAATTATTAATTATTCTGGGTAACAGTTGATTCTGGCTGCATTTGCGTGACAGAATAATTTCCTTAAACCACAGAACCCATGAATAAATCTCAATCCATTAATAATACTTATTTGAGTGTAGGACTGTTGGAGCATTATTTATATTAGATTTGATTGCCTTGGGTGTGGTGCTTGCTTGAGGCAAATTTCATTGCATTGCTATTTCAAAGGAAGGGAATTGTTTTATTTGGTGCATCTTAATCATCTGAATTAATAGTTCAGCTTCTTTGACAGTACTGTTTACGGGCATGCTTCTTTTTCCTCATGTCTCTGGATAAGGAATTCCCTCTAAAGCCTTTTCTGAATTTCCGTCCCATAAAACAAAAACAGGCAGTTCATGTGATTGGCTAACTAACGAAATAATAGTTTTGTCTACATGCATGCATGAGAATGGATTACATGATTAATGAGACTTTATAATGTTTTGCCATGAAGTATTTTTGTCCTGTGAGGCATATAGTATTGCTAAAAATACTTCACATTAAATGGATTCCTTTTGAAGTGTACATCATACCATAGTGGCTCCAGGTTCAGTAACCATCCCTTATTTGATCATCCTTACATGATAGTTTTGAATGAGTGATGTGCTACAACTTGCTCCAATAATTTTTATGGATGCCTCCATTCCAAGCAGTTGCGAGAGCAGATATTAGCTCCAAAGATTGTGGTAAATAGTCATATTATATACTCTTACTTTTTAACTTTTATTATATTGTGTACAAAGGTTATACATAAAAGTTATAAATTGGATGGTGATGAAAATCAAGATTTCAAAAATTTTATTGTCTATAGATTTTTTGACGCATATTAATTTACTCTATTTCAATATTATGTTGTGTGATTGACCAAGTGGACCACATAAAGTGATTTATCTCCACTAACAATTTTTGTAGGAATTGCTTTTATTTTAAAATCTGCTGTCACGTCATACTTCTTCTGTTTACTTCACATTATGTAATTATGGCCTATGAACCAACAATGCTGTAGCAGTTATTTACATTTAATGGCTCTAAAACATTAATTTTTCTCAATCTTGTTAGTTAAAAAAATAGACCTTCCTTCTTCTAAAATGTATCATAAGTAATGTACATATGCGGATATGAAAGCAAAATTATTTGAAATTGTTTATCACAATATTTCTACTTCTATTATTTGTTATTTTACAGAGCCTTATATGTAGTCATGGATGCTCTAAAAGAGTTAAGTTCATGCAGATGTGTTGGATGGTATTTCTTTTGGTTAACTGCAGCACAGTCATTTATTTGTGATTTAAAAATATGCAGCTCTTTTTTGCTGTATGATTACCAAATTTGCTTCTGGCTAATTGATCTCAAAGTTGCAATCATTGTGCTGTAGTCTCCATTGTGAGCTGGTATATTATTTATGTTAATGTAAATTGAAATCAATTATCACTGTCTGGATGTCAAGAATGAATGTGAATAATGAAGAATGATTCGAGTACTGAGCTTTTTTATCAATTAAATAAAAGAAATAACTTATAATATGATTTTTATTACTAACTTATTTCATTGATTGAAAATAAATCACCGATGAAGAATTTATGTTCTTGAAGAAAGAAAATGAAAAAAATTGAGGATCGTAAATGTTTTTATTGTTATTTTGTTTAGCTGGACATTTGAGAATTATTTTATGATAATAATAATCTTTTGTGTCATGCACATTGGCATTGCATCCAGTTAAATATATTTTAATAAATGTTTTAACTTGAAATATCAACATGGTCAACCACAAGCACCCTAGGTGGAGGAAAACATGCCAGTGGGAATCAAACCTGTGACCACTGGATTGGCATGCAAGAGTCTAACCCTACTGTCATCATAATCAGCAAGATAAGATTTGGTATGATAATGATTATGAAAGCCTCTGTGCTATTGTAAAATGATTTTATTTTAATTGCTCTCTGCTTAAAAATTTTGAAATCCAGAGTTGTTGATTGAGGCCACAGGCATAGCTACATGTTTGTAAGAGATAAAAGTTCCCTTATAACACATTTACTTTTATGCTAGAATGAAAGCATTAGAATTGATATTCATTTGTGTTGCAGTTGTTACATGGTGTCGCTCTACTCAAACATACTTCAGTTGCATGCAGATAAATCAAAGTTCGCCAATGTTCACACTATTGCAGCTGTAAATATCAGGACGTTCATGGCCCTAAAGCATTCCTCTGAAAGAATTATTATAGTGAGAGTAGAGCTCATTCTCTATTTAATGATAACTCTAGAAAAAGTTACCCAAGAATTTGGTTTCCTAATTAACTAATCTAGGGTAAAGAGTATGTATATATTTTCTCCTCTTCTTTCTTGCGTTCTATAATTATCTGAACCCAAATTCTTCTGCTTCACTCCTTGGTATTTCCCTGTTATTCTTCTTTATCTTAAACGAGGATTACTACAGCCAAATCAACAGTTGAGCAATTTTTTAAATATTTAATCAAATGCACTGCAGCATTGTTTTTTCAAATAAAAATAATATAATAACCTACCAAAATTTTCTTCATTCCTTCCTTTCTCACTTCACTTGCGAACTAAATTACACTTGGAGGAAACCCATTCTTCCTCCATTTATTGCAGTATCTGGAGACCTCCCACGACTATGCACTCAAACCTACTTCTCTCGGCAAGTCAAATGTCGTGGGGTGTTTGAGGAATTTTAAGCAAGTGGGAAATTTCTGTCAGGAGGAGAATTAGAGAGTAGCCACAGCAAAGGTGGAGAAGGGCACACCAGTCCTTGGCATGGGTGGAGGTGGAATATATGTATGTTTATGGTGTCCATAAAGGGTTGAAGACTCTGTGGGAGTTATACTAAAATTCAAGTGCCATTGTGACTTTGTGGTTTTAAAAATACTGGTCTGTGGGATAGATATCACTGTTAATATAACTTTTTGTGCATCACGGTTTGAGGGTTGATAATTAATTTGTCTCAATTGATTGTTTGGATATAAAATTTTCTTAAAAGCCGCTCTTCTTAATTTATATCACATTTTGTTTTTCGAAAATGTAATATAAAATTTTTGGAAAACATGCATTGCTTCCTCATTCCTATGCATTATTGATGAGAGATTATTTTCATTTTGTTTTACCTACTAATTTGTTGGTGTGTAATGTACTTAACAAAATTTCTTATTTTTATAAATTGATATTTATTTTCAAATATTGCGTTATTAAGTTGTTCATAAATATTAAGCTAATGGCAAAAATCAAATATTGAAGACCCCGCCAAGACGGCCATGATCAATTGACCAGTTCATTGCAGCGGTTGCATCGCGGCGCTAGCGTAGATATAATCCGATCCCTAAAATGGAAATCGGTATTGTTTTGTTAAATTGCGAATGTTGTGGTTTTATGTTTTGGGATCAGGAGTGTCAAAATAGACTACATTTTACTCTGTAAATGAGTTTTTAAGTAAGTGTTCCGATTTGTATGTATTTTAGGTTCACCGTTCAATAATTGGTGTCTATAAAGCGTAATATATGTACAAAATTTCCACATAATTCTACCATGTTGTCTGTGGCATCGTTGCTTTAACGTTGAGAGTACAAGGCATGTGTGGCTGGGCATAGCTAATGGATATTTACTCGGATGCTCTGAAACAAACTTCTTAAGTTGGTGTAATATTTCTAAATAGTTAATTGACAATGAGCTCAGCGGCAACTGAGTTGAAAGGAAAAGACGTTGATCCAGGAAGTGGATCTGAAGAAAGTGATGCATCTTCTGTGAAAAGTGAGGAAAGTACTAGGCGAAAAAGTAGTAAAATCGGTAGTGCTGTCGTGGTTAAAGGTAACCATGTGCCTGCAGATAAAAGAAAAGACAGTCGATTGAAGGGTAGGAGTGAGAGTCGAAGCAGAAGTAGAGATCGAGGTCGACGTAATAAACGACGAAGATCAGATGGAGAAGAGAGTGACAGAAAGCAGGATTCTTTGTCTGATTCTGAGGCTAAGCAACGCCGGAGGAAGAAGAACTCCCACGAAAAAGGTGAAAAAAACAGACGTGATCGAGCGAGGGACAGGGAGGATAGAGGCTATCGAAGGAGGGATGAAGGGTATTGGAGCTCATATGTAACGAGTGATCGCTATTATGGTGAAAACAGAGGAAGAGATTGGAATAGAAACAAAGATTGGGAGTGGCGCAATAATCGGGGAGGCCGAAGGGAAGAAGGTTGGTCTAGGGATGAGGGCCGTTACCAAGAAGATGAACGAGAGAGGGGTAGAAATTGGGAAAAGGAGCGAAAATCAAATAGAAGAAGGGAAAGAAGTTTGTCAGAGGATAAAGAAAATGGCCTGAAAAAGACCAGGGTCGATAAAGATGAAGTGAGGACAAAACCAAGAAATGATACAGAAACTGTTAAACACAAAGGTGATGAAGAAACAACAAAGAATGAAAGGGAAAATATCTCAGGTCCAGATAAGGTAACTGAAGAGCCACCAAAAGCAGCAGAAACAAAAAAGAAACCTGTTGATATACTTACTACTAGAACTGGTGGAGCATATATTCCCCCAGCTAAGCTCCGAATGATGCAGAAAGAAATAACGGACAAGAGTAGGTAAGGTCATTGTGGTTTTAACTTATGACAAACGGATTTTAAAAGATTTAATAATTATTGATTCGATCAATATTTTCTATTGATTGTTAAAATTGAAAAAAAAACAATGAAGATCTTGGTCAATAATGTGGCGTTTGGAAAGTTGAAAGGATGATGAATTCCTATTAATTTCCAATTCATTGATTCTCGTATCAGGCATTTATTAATGCATTCAATGCATATTAATTTCTAATATTAATAAAATGTAAAATTTTTACACTTTTTATTCACTCAAAATGTATAATTTTTACACACTTTCTTTTCACTTATAAGACATTTTTATTATATTTTACAGTGTGGCTTACCAGAGGCTGTCGTGGGAGGCGTTGAAAAAGTCAATACATGGCTTGATCAACAGAGTTAATACATCAAATATAGCTCTTATTAGTATAAAACTAATGAGTGAAAACATAGTTAGAGGCAGAGGGTTACTGTGTCGATCACTGATGCAAGCACAAGCAGCTTCTCCAACATTTTCTAATGTATTTGCAACTTTAGTTTCAATAATAAACACAAGGTATGTGACTTATTTGTTATAAATTTATTAGAAAAGTTCTGAAAGCTAACATAAGTTTTTCTTGAAGTGTAGTGGTAGCAAAATAACCTCATCCTATTGTCATCTGTTTGAGTCAACGGTTAAGTTGATGTTGAGTTAGCTTTTTTAGTTTTTGATACAATGTGTAAGTAATATTTTCTTGTAAACAAACCTTCCCTTAAGTAGAGTTCATATGTGCATAAATGGTACAGCACAAACTTGACTACCAGACAGCAGGCCACCAAATCAAGTACACAATAAGAACTCTTGCAATTGGTATATGAACTATGGCTGGACACGATATTTTATGCATGGTTTGATGGTGCCATAAAAATCCTAGGAAAAAACTGGAAGTTTGTGCAAATTTAATTAGAAACGGAATAATCTACTGTGCTTATTGATAATTTGCAGCTTGGTTTTGTCACCTCATTAATGTTCAGATGTGTGTGTCAAAAGAGTTAAAATCGTACATTAGCTGTGACTCAACAAGTGTTGGAAAGATAAATTTTGGAAGTGACATTAATTCAAATATTCTTAAGGATCACACCATTATCTGTCACTTATTGTACAAATTTTCAAGACACACAAATAAAATATTTATTGAGGTGGTGATTGTTTTACTTACACTGAAATTTCAATCAATTTATCCTGTCCTGTACTTTCCAGATTTCCAGCCACCGTGGAACTTCTAATACAGAGATTGGTGGTACAATTTCGACGCTCCTTTCGTAGAAATGACAAAAGTGCATGCATTAATACAGCTACTTTTCTTGCACATCTTATCAACATGGATGTGGTAAGTGATAACTCTCCAAATAAAGTATGGTCAGACTAATGAGTTGCATTAATCTGAAGGTTAAATTGCACAAGCATACAAAAATGATGATCTTGACTTTACATTCTAACCTCTGTCATCACTTGACTTTTTTTTTACACTTTTCCAAGATCAAGAGTCCGATAAAAACATTTTTAAGCTCATCTGCCCTTCAAGTTTGCGGTGTTTTGGTGTTAACTAACAAAGATACGTGACAAAATTTATTCTTCGAAAAAGGTTACTCCTATCCTGGGTTATTACTACTTGTCACTGCTTTGTGGCTTGCTTAGGAGCTTAGTTGGATCTCTTTGTCATTTCCCTGCTAGACCTCTACCCTGGCAATTGATGGCATGCTATACCACCAAATAAATGCCTCCCCTTCAACGTTGACGTACACTCCGGACTTTGGCATTTCTTCTCTCACATACCACCTCCCCTCTGCTCACCCCACTCTTGCGATCAGTCAAAAACATGAATGAAATAAGAGGAAATCCCTTCATGCCTGTTGAGGACGACATGGTCGGTGTCCAGGGGTTGTGTAATTTGTCATTCGTCAAATAGTCTGGCTAGAGTATTTATATGTCCTCGGGAGGTGAGAAAAAAACAGGTATTTCAGTAGTTAGTGAGAGATGCAGACCATCAAAGTTTTCAAATGAGCAGCTGGAGTGAGGGAATTCTTTAGACTTTCTTGACTTGTGGACATAAAGGGAGGCCAAGTGGTAGGAACTGAGGAAAAGGGATTGGTTTGATTAGGTGCTTATGCTAGAGCTCATGTGGTATCATTGTTTGAAATTCTCAGTTCAAGGTAGGGGGGCGATTCCTTTCACTGTGTTAGTTTTGGTTTTTCAGGAAGATCTCTGGAACTAATGAATCATAGCTAGGGTATGGCTTAAAGGTTATATGCAGTTGAGGCTGTCCAAGTCACCTGGATTTGAACCTGGGATCTGTGGTCAGTAGCTCTACCTGCTAGGCTACCACACCCCTGTTAAGGCCAGTTCACATTGAATGTAAGAACTTAACTTACAAGGAGAGATCGCGAACGTTGACTCACGGATATCAATGCCAATTTTTTGTGTG
>LYUA01003408.1:2837-15549 GCA_002093875.1 Calopteryx splendens
CGACCAAGTTTCCGAGCCATACAAAACTACACACTCCATATCAACGTCTTTATTAGTTTTTTCTTTACATCCTTGCCTTAGGTCTTCCCTTTAAATATTTACCGGTTAATCAGAAAAAGAATGCCCCAAACCTTAAGACACGTCCATATTTTAAAACAAGCAGTGATCAGTTTAAATACATTTAAAGCTTTGGAATGAAAAATTATAACTTTGTAATTCCACAGTGTTTTATTTAGCCCCGACACGCGTTGAAACCTGGGTCGTGTCTTATTAATATACTGTGGAATCACAAAGCTATAATTTTTCATTCCAATATGAGTCGATTCCATAAATTTGCGCCTGAAAGTATCAATTTTAAAGCTTCCTTTAAAATCAGCTCTAGATGAATCCCATCATATACCATACATCCCAATTTAATATAAATGTATGCTCAGCACAAAACTTGAGATTAGATTACGGTAAGCATTACAAACACACACGCATATTCGTCGATTAATTCGAGAGAAAAAAAGGGAATCGGCTAGTTTGTTGTGTAACATACCCTCACGATAGGGAGCAGAACGGATTTCATCCATACTCCACTATGGATATAATAGTTATTCCAATGGAAATGATGACTGATGCTATAGGGGACTACTGCTAAAGAAATAGACCGGTGCTTATATAAGAGAAGTGAGAGAAAAGGTCGACGCATTCCACTTAGAGTTGTTCCTGAGCTTTAAACTTTAAAATTCTTTATAGATCAGCCTGCGAAAAAGTACTTAAAATGATAGGACTATGAAGAATATGGGACTACGGGCTCCACAGATTACGGACGGGCGGTTAAGGACTATCCCTAAGACTCAGGGCACATCATCCTGGACTCCCAAAACTATTTTTCGTCCTATATTATTTCATTATTCTGTGCTTTAGAATCTCTACCAGCATTCATGCCATCCCAAAAGCTTCTTCCTTTCCTTCCACTCCCATTCTTTTGTACCATTCTCCCTTCTATTACGGCCATAGCATTACCTCTCGATATCTCTTCCTCGTACTTTTTATGCATTCTCCAAATATCACCTGTCTAATTTCTTTCTTCTTCGTCGTGTGGTGTTGTCTATTTTTTAATGCATAGCATTGAATGATCTCATTCCACTGGTTATTTCATTGGAAGATAGGAAATTATTTGACGACTCCAGAGTTAGGTTTTGACTCTCTGCATGTCCAAATATTTTTTTGCGATTTTTAGATTTATTAATATCTTGCTAAAGTTTTTACCACATCAGCGAGCTAAAAATATAGTCTGTTCCATAGTTACTCTTCATCAAATAATCCGGCTGGGTTCTATCTCCTGGGTAAGGTGGAAAAATATTTATTGGACATTGTTTTTCATTTTAAATTTCCACCCTGTGCGGTTTTCTACGCACAAGATATTCCTGGGAGACCGCAGGTGAAGTAGTGAAAGGAACTGACCCCTCCCTCGCTCTATTTTGTGTGAATTTCACACGCCGCAGGGCTTGTTAGGATAGTCCCCACGAGGTGAGCTGTACTTTTAACTATCAAACCAACCTTCGTATTGATAACTGTAGTTCAAGTTTTATTTCAAATATTTTGCATTCGGTCCTACCACCGGAACAAGCTCAAAAGTCGATAAATCAGTCATGAACTTATTGTGCCTATTAAATAACCTCCCAACACCTCCACAAGACATCAAAAAACAAGAGTGACATTAGTAAGCGAGCATATTCACTCTTCAACCCTTGGAGCGGGTCTATTCGGTCCGAACCCGCTGGAGGGGATGAATGGGGTGGGGGGAGGAGGTGTCCCGTCTCATAGGGCAGTCGCTCCCTCTCGCTAATCGCCTCTTCAAACCCGCCTTCGCCTTGTCCCGCCATCGGCTTCGCCCCACTCCCGCCTCAGAGCATCCTCGAGCCCCGCCCTCGCCAGGTCCTCCAATCCCCCGACCCTCCCGCCCCCTGACCCCAACTCTCCCTCATTTTTTCCCCACGCCAAGGGAGGAGGGGTCAGGGGACAGGGAAGATCTCAGGGTGTAGGGTTTGGGGTAGCATTCCCTGGCAACGCATTAGGCAATTAGTCCCCAGCTCGGGAATCCCTCTTGCATTCCCTCTCACTCTTTTTCCCGAAACCCCCCCTTCCTCCTCCTCCCCCGTTTCCCCATCCCTCCATTTACACCCTTCCCCAGCCGGCGGTGGAGCCTTCCTTATTCTCTCTCTCTCGTTCGTCCTACGCCCACCCCATCCCCTCCCTACCCACGGCCGCGTCAATGCCGGCGTAAACCGGAGCGAAAAGACCCGGAACTGTGGAGTAATCCTCCTCCGGCTCATTCCTCCGTCCCGGACCCAGGATGGTTAGGCGGAGGGCTGAGAGAGAGAGGATACGTGCGGGGGATAGGAGGGACGGACAAAAGGGAGAGGTTGGGTATTCGGCTGGCGAAATTGAGTCCATCGAGACCCTTCCTCTATGGCTTAACCCTTTTGTCGCTGCTACTGAGAAACAGGGATTACAGGTATGATAAAACAAAAAGCGGCTCTCTTGACTGTTCAGTTATTACGCCCTTTGGAATCCCGTTGCCATAATCCTTTATTTGAACGCGGCCTTAATTACCCAATTGCGTAATGACTATACAGTTTTTAATTAAAGTTTACAAATAGCGTTGCCGAGTTTACCGTCTTATACATTGTGAAACTGATGCCTTTCTATTGAATTAATTTTAGCAGATTTCATATTTTATTTGTAGGTTCTTGGTTAATTCTTGGTTAATTTTTAATTTACCCCTGCTTTTAGATTGTTTCGAAGACAATAGATGAAGTTTACCAATTCATATACTGCATAAAGTGTTGTCTAGATTGCATTCAGTAACAGCTATCATTTTGCTTGCTCATAATGCTAATAGGGCAGGATATTAATTGTTCTTTATTTTATTCTTTAAGACTTTATCGGTTCTCTTTTTGTTCTCTTACATAAGTTTTCATTACTTACTCAAATGTAATGCCCTAGTAAATAAAATGTTGTGGAAGCTGACATATGCCTGACTACAAATGGGGGTTAATGAAAAACAAGGAAAATAAAATATTATGAAAAAGCAAGGAAAATTCCACGAAATTCACATATTGAGAAAATTTCAGACCAAATAAGAAAAAGAATTATATTTCACTGATATTTTCAATGAATGAATCCAAATAGACCAAAGGAAAACCTTAAAAATTGTTCCGAAAACTGAAAATGGCCAATACGAGGATGAAAGAAGCCGAAAAGAGCATAGAAGAACTCCGAATTATCCCCCGAAGACCTCCAAAAACGAAAATATTTCTTAACTGAATGCGATTAAAATTTTTTGCTGAAAAAATTGATGAAATTAATTTTAAAGAGCATACGTAATTGTGACTCACAGTTATGACCGATTTTGACTATTTTAATTGAATCTTCTACTTTTAGCAATTTTTTAAAATGCATAATTTCATGGAGCCCGAAAAATCTCAATCACATTAAAAACACTCGTTCGGACAAGCTACGTCTTGAAAATACTCAAAAAGTGGGTTTAAAAGAGTAGATCCGGCATTATCCATCCCTTCAATTTTCTCCTCGCAATCATCTACATTTACAAATAACCCTTCAAGTCACCGCGAGGGCGTGTGGCACTGGGTGTTAGGTTACCAGCTATTAATGAAATTGATTTTATTAGAATTTTGCATCCTTTCACGCTCAAGATGCCCAAGCTGCCGTGCCGGCATGTTTCCTACTGCCTAACTCCTCGAAAGGACATTTTTTAACTTCATTCAACTGAATTCATTCGTTACACCAAATATTTGTCCGCCACTCAAGCATACATATTAGAAACTGGATAAGCTCGTAAATGTGGATATATTGTCTTTTAAACTTTTGGAAAATGCTCTTGTCCATTTCCTCTGCAGGTTTCGGCGTGCTCTGCCAAAGCGTTTTAGTAGACACTTCCTTAGCTAACTGCTTCATCCAGTGCGATTTTACCTGAAAATTTTTTTCTCATCTAACACACGTCTGACACTGAATGAGACTTATACCATTCTGGAAATGTCTGTTTTCTCATTGATAATACTGGAAAACTCGTTTATAAAAATCTCTAAATGTCTGTGATCTTTTACCTAGTACCTATCTGTTATCTATTACCTAAAATCAAACATTTTTATCGAAGAATTTTAAGTTCTATTTACCCTTTCTATCCACCATTGCCTTAGAAAATGAAGATACCGACGGATAGACCCAGTAAACAAGTAATCAACATAGATATGCTAACCATAGAACGATTTAAACGCTCCCTAACAAATATTACATATCGTCGTGGGCTTCCTCCAGCTTAAATATTTGTTTGCCCTACATTGTGTCCTTCTTCAGTTATCTAAGCTTTCTATCGACCTTCATACTATCTATAAAGTATGTTCTTTTCTTCCTCTTCCCTTTTTCTTCCCACTTCTATCACGGTCTACAACATCTCGCTACCTCTCAATATCTCCGCCAACCCGTTTTTCCGCCGTGTAATATTTACTCGTAGATGCTCTGAGCCTTAGGTTAAGGGCGTAAAAAACTTAGGTCCAGTGTTTGGCGACCGAACTGAAGATAAAAGGAGTACAAAAGAGGGACTGGGGAGATGTAATTGAGTCCACTCCCTCTACCTTTCCGATATTCAGTCGCCAATCTCCTCCAGACCCCTCCGCCATCGAAAACAATTCCGACTCGGATTCTTCCCATTATTACCCCGCTCCATCGAAGACTTGCCTTCCTTCCCTCCTCTCCTATCCCTCTTCCGCCATTCTGCCTCATCTCCTCAGTTTCTATTTTTGTCCAGCTGCATTAGCGAAGGATTAATGACGATTAGTCATTAAAACCTGATTCGTTGCAGTGAGAATATTTCTGACGCGAAACTTAAACAAGCACTTTTATCATGCAAAATACTGAGCTATTATGTTCCCAATTACTGTTTTTTATACTAGAATAAATCAACCAAATCGAATTTCGTTCACTCTTGTTTGAAAAGTACATACTGTTTTAAACCATTACGAATATTTAATAAAATTTGATCTCCAGAGTTTACCGCGTAAATATTAAATTCAATTTGACAGTGTCTCTAATTGGCGTTTTTGCAAACCATTGGATTTTTTTCTTCACTATGCTTCAATCCAAACTCAGATAGACTACACTGATGGTAGAGATGCTAAACATATTTTTTAATCATATTTGCTGAGTTTTTTTTCGTAATGAAAAAATAACATTTCAGGAATTTATTTACATGCTTTTTTGAGTTCCGTAGTATATTCTAAAAACTGGTAGCGGATATGTTTTTCTGAGAAAACTGTGTTACCCTCCATAAAATCGATTCATGAGGCGCTGAGGTTTACGATAGGTATTCCCAAAAGCTTCATGAAAATTAATGACAGAAATTTTCAATGAGGCAGTTTTTAAAACAACTTTTTTCCATAGCTGTAAGGTATATAGAAAGCACAGCAGATCAATATTGATATAAATTAAAGGTACCAAATTACACTTACATTGATGGTAATCTACCCGTTAATATAGGTTTCTAATGGACACCCGCTACAATAATTCTTCCTTCATCTCCGCATACCCTCTGCCTCTCTTCATTCCATCCAACATATTTAATGTTTTCCTCCCTCTACCTCGCCTAACCAACATTCTACCCTCTATCACATTCTTCAACAATCCATTGGCGCTCAGCACGCCCTGCCCGCCCACTTTCCCTGTCTTCTTTGGATTTCTCCCAATGGCCTCCTCTCCTCCCTCACCATTCCCAAAACCTCCTTGTTCGTTATACACTTTCAGCAAATATATTTTGATGGAAAAAAGCAAATTTGGTTGTGGGGTCCCTGACCTATTTTTTGGCTATAGGAGTGTGAGATGTATTTCTTTCGTGCACTCATTTAAGTTTTTATGGCTTAATTTACCCTCGCTCCACTAATATTGGATTTCGCCGGCCTTGTGCAGCTCAACCCTGCAATTCAAATGACGTGCATTACTTCGCCATTTCCATCTGGTATTTCACGTTCTTTTCTCGTCGGTGGAATAAACAACTACGTATGAGTAGCCGAGTGCCTCCATGGACAGTTGAATTTTTCCTGAAAGTAAATCGTTTTGCCCGTCCGTCCTCCCCCCTCACCTGTCCCTACCCCTTCCCCCACCATACTGCCCCCTTTGACCCTCTGGACGGCCTCCCGGCTCCGTCGTTGTTTCTTTCACCCTCTTATGTTATTTTTCGCATTTATTATTTTTTTGATTCTGTTTCTCTCTCGTCCAAAATGCATAGTATTACAGCCCTCGGTACCTTAAGAATAAAAGTCCCCGTGGTTAACGAGGGGGAGATTTCCCCCGAGTGGAAATAAAAAAAGAGAGAACGACTTGTGTAAGAATGCCTGGCAGTTTTTTGGGGAGCTAGTAATTTCGCCGTTATATATTCGCTGTTATATTTTTCTCTCTCCACTCCCGAACCTTTGGTCTCATCGTTCCCTTTTTCCAAGGTTTCCCCTTCGGAAAACTAATTTCCTCGGTTTAGGGCATTCGCTTTGCCCGGATGACTTCAACTTTTGTGGCCACTGGCACGCCACGAATGAATGCGTGGAAAATAATTAGCGTGTAACCAGTCAAAACGGTCAAAGCAGGTTCCCTTTTCGTGGCATCCTCAGAGGAATGATTTTACTTCTTTTATTTTGGAGATGGGTGAATGGAATCGATCAGAAGAGGCAATTGAAACTTCGCCGGGCATTCTTTACGGACCAATCAAAATGTCAAGTTCTTTCCTTCTTTAACCATTGTAGGCTTCATTGTTAACTTCCCTGGGAATAGCAGCTCTCTGGAAATTTATAATAATTACCAAATTACTTTTTCGTCCAGCTTTAAACCCTCCTCCTAGTGCGGTTCCACGAACAGTGATGACAAAAATTAATTCCCGAGACAAGCCTTCCAAGGAGAATGATTGATTCATTTTTCATTAATGATTTTTTTTCGTCATCCAAGGGTTGAAATTTTTTCGCGTTGGCCTACATCCGTTCTTGAGATCTCTGATAATGACGGAGGGAGGTGACAGAGAAATGATGTGAGGATCCTATAGTTTGGGTTTGATGTAATAAGAAGCCTAACTGAAATCTTAGTATGTTGACTTTGTTGTGCATACTATATTTATATAGCTACCGTTCTACAGGTCAGAGTAATTTTTTATGAGCATAGTTCCTAAGATCTTCTAACTACAGTCCTATCTCTCGCCAAACGAAGCACTAAATAGGTACTACAAACTCCTTTATAGGACAATAAACCCCTTTTTTCTCAGCATGGTTTGAATCTACCTTCATTCAATCCTACATGCCTAATACTTTCTTCCCTCAGTGTAACTTACCGAACATTCTCCTTTCTATCACATTCTTCCAAATTCCATTTTCACTCAATTTTTCCAGCATTCACTTTTCCTGGTAACAGCCTTCTATATCCTCCTACTATATCTTGCATTTCATCCGTTTTCTTATGTTCATTTTTTCCATATTTTTTCACACATGACTAAGAGGGTGCACAATTGATCCTTCAAATCTGCACGAAAAGGATGTTGGCGATGTTTGAGCTCCTTCCCTGAAAAAATCCCGCTTGTCAGCGACATTACATAAAATATCCATGCAATTTATTCACTATCTGATTATCATGGCCAGTTATTTTTGACGACTAAGAACGAGGAAGGAAAATGAAAAAAACTTACTCCTACACCATGTTAATTTCCGGATGAATACCATGAGCGCCTTGCGCGTTGTATTGGCAGGGGTTTTCAAAGAGACGTGAGGAAGGTATTCAACGAATAACTACTATACAATACCTACACAATTGACCTTCAACATATACGTGGATAAAATGGTAAGTGAGGTGTGCGAAGGACTAGAAGTAGGGATGAAAGTAGGTGGTGACAGATTAAGTCAGTCAGTTGCGGATGATAAAAATTTAGTTAGCCAATCAGCCACAGGTTTACAGTAACTGCCGAGTACTCTAGAGAGCCAGTGTGATAGGTATAGAATGAAAATAAATAAGAAAGAAACGAAGGTACAGAGGTTCTAGAGACATAGGAAACCAAAGATAGACATTAAAGTGGGATGTCATAAACTTGAGCATTTTAGCTTTTTAGGCAGTATTTTGGAGGAAGGTGGGAAATGTGGTAAGGATATAAGAAGAAAGAACGAGTAGGAGTGAATTGATGACAAGGACCTTAGGCAAGGTTTTACAGAAGAGACTGGTGAAGACTTTAACGTTTTAGAACATTTAACGCTAGTTATTCCCTGTATATCCATGAAAAGGGAACCAGGGAATAAACTTACGTAAATATGGACTTAGGATAGTTAGTAAAAGCAGTAGGATATGGAGTGTAGTTTTGTATGACTCGGGAACTTTGTTGGTTAAGCAAGATGAAAAGCGTAGGTTGGAGGAGAGAAGGATTTTGGAAGAATCCGCTGGAATGCAGGAAAAGTGGATGCAGGGCGTACTGAGTGTCAATGTATTTTTGATGAATAATTAGAAGTGAAACAAAAGCAATTAGGTTCTCAAGAAATAGGAAGCCTTAGTTGTTTGACTGTCGTAGGGAAGTCATTGGAGTAATTGAAGTCGTAGGAATATGTCAAAATGTTCTACCTGCTCAATTAAACTTGGGCGCGTAGAATATTTTGGCTATTTATGAAGTATTATAGACAAATGTGGACAATTTAGTTAGGATATTAGGTAGATTGCATTAGGTAAAGAAGCTTTTACAAAGAAGAGAGAACTGATGTGATAAAAAGAAAATAGGTGAAGATGTTTATATATTGTGTGATTTTGTATGGCTCTGAAACTTGGTCGTTTTTCAAGATGACAAGCATACGTTCGACTCTTTTTAAATTTGGATATGGCGAAGGATTTAATAAGTGGAATGAATGGAAAAGAAAACGAACGGAGAGGTTTTTCCCAATGTAGGGAAGGAAAGAAATCTATTAGGAAAACCCAAAGATAACAGGAAAACTGGTTGTTGGGTATACTGGGTGACAATGGAATACTCAAGATGGAATGGAGAACGTTGATTAAGCGTGGTAGGAGAAGGAAATGATTGGACATATGTTGGACGAAATGAAGGGTCTCAGAAAATATACGGAAATGAAGAATGGGTTATTGTTTTGTACGTTTTTGACATGTTACTGTCGTGCAGTTGTGTCCCTCAGAAACATAACCTTAGACTACCACTAACCATGTCGTGCTCATTCCGATCCTGGTAACAGATTTGGATTTCATTTTAAATTGAGGAGAGCACACCCATGAATATTCCAAAATTTCAAGTCAGAGTTTTGATCAATGATGAATTTCACTTACTGCGCCATTCAGCATATACAGCACTTCGAATAGGGAAAATAACGCCCTTGTAGATATAGTGGTGTCGATTGAGCTCTGAAATGGTTTTTTTATTATTAAGGTACCCTACGGGGTGACCTCCACTGAGTACCTACCTGTAACAAACTCACCCCAGTATAGGAGAGAGGAAAAAAGGGAAAGGTGGGAAAAGGGTTAGAGGAGGGGGAGTCACGTACTAACCCATAGCTAGACAACGCTAGAGGGGGCAGGCTGATTTGCGAAACCTGAATTGGCTTTCATTTAACGCTAGTTATTCCCTAGATACCCATGAAAAGGGAACCAGGGAGTAAACGTGCGTAAAATATGGACTTAGGATCGTTAGTAAAGGCAGTAGGATACCCCTATGTATGTTCATTATTCGACTAGATGCGGAGCTTGTCTATGTTTATGACTAGTCTAATTTTACTTCGAATAAGTCGCGTTAAGTAGCGGGGTAAGATATGTTGCCGTGGACACGTGTGCTACACGTGCTACGACCGTTATTATAATTTCATAGAGCCAGCAGGGTTGCTTTCACACCAGCGGGACGAAGTTAAGGAAAGCACATGTTTTATGAGGTTCTGTTAAAAATTTGTTCACGTTTTAGAACGAGTAATTGATTTTTGAGGGACTCAACATGAAAAACGGTTCATCCCAGAAAATTTGTAAGAGAAAGCAGAAATACTTTCCCTTTAGCATGGTATTTTGAGGATTATTTCAACCTTTATTTTTTTTAACTAGGCAAATTCATTGAGAGGGACAAAAATATATAATGATGTATTCGTAATGCAGATTGAATTATACGTTATGATAACAAAATAAGATATGAATGCGAATAACTGTAATTGCTTGTCGAGGCTAACAAAATCAAAACATTTTTTAGCTTAAAGGTAAAGTTTTTTCTTACCCTTCTGTAGGACGTTTGATTTTTTTAATATACAAGTATCGTGAAACATCATTTCATGTTTTTATAGTTTGCTGTTTACTTTTTGCGCATATTAGAATCGTAAGTGCAATGAAAAATGTGTATAATTTATCTCTTGTTTAGTTAATGATTTACCAAAAACATTTTAAATTTTTTTTCAAATACGTTCTATAATAATAATTTTTAAGCTAGAAAAAAATTTCCGATTTTTTTCAGTTTTTATCCGAGATTGTAATTTTGTGTGACCTAAAATATGTTGAAAATAATATAATCTTCTCCACTTGAATAAGAAATTAAAAGGTAGCGTTTCCTAAAATTATATTTAAATTTGAGTATTATAAAGTTTAATGGAAGTTACAAGTTCTACAACTCTGCGTAAAAACTTTGGGATAATATTGTTTCGACTTGCACATTTTACTGAATTACCCTTGTTCATATCATGTGTCAAATCAACCATTTCACCACACGAAATTAAAACGCTGCGAATTTTTAGTCATTATTTTTATTTACTGATGAGAATCATTTCTATTCTACCTTTCAGGTGAGCTCACTATTTTCTTCAAAGGATTAGCACTCGGTTAACTGCTGAAAGAAACCTGGTGAATGGACTTGAGAATACCTCATTCGCTGCCATATTGTAAGTTCAAGTTTCATTCAGTTTTCTCGTTAATGAGACTCTTATTTTAATGTAAAGACCTTCAATAAAGGCATGAGATTTTGTCATGGACCTGGATATTTGAAGCAAATATTTTAAAACTTTTGTTCAATCCTCTTTTACGTGCAGTGTACAGCGAATTTTGTCTTGTACAACTCAAATAAAAGTTTCACTCAGTTTCCTCAGATAAAATTCCCTCCATCAGATATGTAAATATTATTTTCAGGGGATAAATACAGGATTTCAACTTGTTACAAACGCTTCGAATATCTGTTAAGTATGTCTTTATTGTGAGCTTTTAAAGAATGTTTCCGAGTAGCTGCATGGAGCGATACTTTAGGGAGCAAATGATATGCCATTGGGACAGTGCAATATATAAATCTGCTGCGTTCAATACCTACATAGGCATATAATATCGTCCGATATATATGTCCCTCTTTTATATACGAATCGGGGCGATTAAGCAGTCGTACAACCAATTCAGTACGCCTTAAATCATTAAAATTTCCATTTTCAGTGCTATTTTTCTGGTGTTTCTAGGAGTTGGCGTTCATAAAGTCTCATAAAAGCTCACCTTCGTGAGAGTTGAGGTTTTCCAATTTCCGGAGGAGGAAAGGTTTTGGCTGGTCATGTTTAAAATGTTAGCTCTCATCGGCGTAATTCACGTAGTGTGATTTTGTGATACATCATGGCTCTATAAATTGTGTGAACTAAAGCGAAACCATTTTTCAGTATTCCGAGTGCCCTCTCCATTTCTCTCTCTTGCTCTGTGGCGAGACGAAAAATGATTTTAAATGCGACCAAAAATACGGTCGCGCAGTGAGAGTTGGGTTCAGTGCGTGAGAGAGGGACGGGAGCCTTGCATGGCTCCGCGAAGAAAGGGCCTTTCAGGCCTAAAAGTTAAAACTAATGACCTGTGTGACCTTATCGCCCTCCCCTCACATGTAGACGTGTAGGGTCATTCCAAAAGCCATCCGCCCCCTTCCTCCCTCCGACCGTACCCAGCATCCCCATGCCAACCCCTTTCTCTCTCTGTCTCCATGCCAATCAAGTCTATAACCTCTGCCGTCTCTCCGTCCTCATCCCGTCAAACGTCCGTCACCTCCCACGCCAAACGCTTTGCCTTTCACCGGGATCCGACGTCCTAACCGTATCGACACATTTCAAGACGAAGAGATGAAAGCGTATGCACACTATACTGACTGTCGGAGTTACCTACCCGTCGCGTATTTTGACAGTATTTACCTGGACCCCCTTCGTGCCTCACGGGGACGTAAAGGTTTACCCTGAATTCTCAATGGCACTTCGATTAGAGCTTTGCGATTGGAGTCTTTGCCTATGAGGCAAACTCAATAATTTCCAATTCCACTTCTGTCGTCAATGGTCCGTGTCGCCTTCGTTTTACCTCACTCCCCTTTCTCCGTTTAATGGGATATCACTGACCGTCATGGAAAGAGCGAACCCCCGTCTCGGCTATAGCCGTCATCCCAGTAAACCGTTTCAATCGTGTTTTCCCGTAATGTTTGGTAACCTATCAGGACCCGGAATATGCCTCGGTGGCAACTTTCAGAGTTTTTGCAAAAGTAGCGGAAAGCAGAAACTACGTCGTTCACAAAATGTCTCGGAACACTGAATTTAAATATAAAATTATCGATTTTGCTGTTTACTTTATAACCTGAACTTAAAATAGCTTCACATAGCTCAGGCATAAGTAATCATCATCATCAGTATTTCAATCCTAAGATTGGTTTACTGCAGCCCTC
>LYUA01003408.1:65859-81829 GCA_002093875.1 Calopteryx splendens
GGAAACTTGGTCGTTGAGGCTTGATGGAAAGCGTAGGTTGGAGGCTTTTGGGATGTGAGTGTGTATAAGGATGGAAAAGATGAAATGGACGGAAAGGAAAACGAGCGAAAAAGTTTTGGGAATGGTAGGAGAGAATAGAAGGCTCTTGGGGGAAATCCAAAAAAAAAACAGGAAAAGTGGATGCAGGGCGTACTGACAATGAGTGGCAATGGATTTTTGAAGACAGTGATAGAGGGTAGAATGTTGGGTAAGCGAAGGAGAGGGAGGAAAATACTAAGCATGTTGGATGGAATGAAGGGTTGCAGAAAGTATTCGGAATTGAAGAAAGACTTATTGTAGGGGTGTGTCCATCAGAAACCTACCATGATCGGTATATTACCATTAATAATAAAAATGAGTGCCTTTTTGAACTATAGCCCACACAAACACTACCGATCAATGTATCACACCCCTAAGTAATGTTCAAATTTAATCTTCAATCAATTAATGTACTGCTCATATGCATTTCCGAAGGATTATTTTGTACACACTTAAAGTTGTATTTGTATTTGTGCATTCTCCTTCTCCAGCTTCCTTTATTTTTGCGGTGCCTGTAAATGCCAGGCCGGCGCGGAGCACTTTCAGGTTGAAGTACTTAGATGGCATCTCCGGGCTGTCTTTCAGTGATGTTTTTGTGATCAAGGAGAAATCCGACATTTTTCTTCTATTCTTTATTTTCTACTGATATAGTCATACTGATAGAGTCGAGGTTTGATGCTCATTCCTGGGATCCTCAGGCGGTAGCTTTTTCCCGCCCACGTTGCTTGGTTCCACATCACTGCTTCATGTCACTCCTGAACCTTGGCCTTTCAAAGTACACGCATCCCCCCTGAAGCTTGACGTTCCTTATCCAGGATTTTACGCAAGGCTTCATTTTGCGCGTCGAATTGAACTGGCTTCTTTTTACAAGGGAGATGTCGGCCGCTGTCAAAAAACAAAGATGGCAAATGGGATACGAAGGAATTCGTTTCGTATTTCAGAGTAATGCAAATCAAAGAAAGAGGTACATAAATGAACTCTCACCTTTATTGATGCCTAATAGCCCCTCACGCTGATTCTGAAGGATCATTTTTCTGCTTTCACTTGGGTAGATGAGCTATGGTAAATTTTATGCTGCATTCTCTTACGAAATCTAATCTGCACTCTTATGTATCATTATTTTAGACCAATGGTGTGATATTTTCATCTGATGTTATTCCAAAGCTGATTATATTTTATCATTTTCTAGCTATTCCCTAAAATTTCCGCAAGCGCCTAAATGCAACCCTAACCTTTAACTAATCTCTGCCCCATATGATGGTTCAAGAATAAGATCAGTATTCTTTCGTGTGACGGGAATCGTGATACATATATATATGTATTCTTATCCATGCCTGGCAATTCATGCATTTACTTTTTCCATGTTGCTGCCATAAGGAGGAATCGTTAATGATCGCGACCGACGCCGTACCGATCCGCTGTCCAATGCTCCGCGTGCGACGCGAACTACTCCGTCCGATACGAAAAAAGCAAAGGTTTTTCGCAACACTCGGTACGGGTCAAGATTAATGACGGAGAGCGTGTGGGGAAGGGGTCAAGGGGAATAATGTACTGGCTCGACGAAGGAGGAGACAAGGCACGACCGGCAAGAAGCTGAACACGCCGCACGCTCTTAAGGCGCCGCCGCGCCGCACCGAAGGGCAGGGCTTTCAATGTGTTCAGTCGGCGGTAAATGCAGACGAAAGAAATGAAACTGTGTGCACATAAGTTTGAAATGAATTCAGAGAAAGGTGTGGGATCGAAACTAAAAGTTCAATCGCTTTATTTTTTTCTGGACCGTCGTGGTGTTGGATGCTGAAGACGGAGAGGGGAGGATATTGGTCAAGGGAAGTAGATGAAGAAAGATTAGGCAATTACGGCGCTTCGATTTTTAGTGTCGTATTAGCCGAAGCTTAGAAGTGTAGCAGTATTTAGGTCCGTTGTCCATCAAAAACCATCAACGTGATTGGTCACCAATCATGGGCGTAATTGGTTATTATTAGCGATTGGTATAATTTTGTTTTTGGGAAGGTCGAGACAACAACAGTGGGAAACACATGTGATAATTTCAACTTCACGTAAGTGAAATGATGCGGAATATTTTTTCTCCAATGATACTGATGACCTAACACCCCTTGCCACATGCCCTTGTGGTGACTTATGGGGTAAGATGCAGAAGTAGGCAACCTTGTCTCTCTGTAGCCTCGTTTTCTGTTCAAGACGTCACCAGACTTTATGAATGCATGTCCCGTCCGAGGTCTCCTTCCAAAGCTCTCGCCCGAGCAGTGTCTCGAATCTTTCCAATCTCACGATTCAGTTCACCAACTCGAACCGCGCCGCATTGGCATTCCTTCTGAGAGCGGGGTGGTCTTTCGAAGGAAGGGAGTCAAGCAGGAAACTGGACGGGACGTCCCTTGAGCACGATGACTTCCACGTGAGCATTAGGGGGGAAGTCTGGGGAACGGGTGCCGACGGTATTCTCAAAAGATTCGAGATGCTGATGACGAGGAGTCGTAAACATTCCGGTTTCTTTGTTCTCGTCTCCTTAATGGCCGGGAGGTGTGGGGGAGGGGAGGAAGGAATCAAAGGCGCCGGCCCGTTTATGGCCTCCCGTAATCAAACGTGACTCACTACGGCTCCGCGGAAGTCATCTTTTCCTCGTCTGTTCCCATCTTGAGCGTTGGATGATGATCCCGGTTCCTCTCCAATAAAGATGGCCCTCGCCGCCACCGCTTCCCCATCGCTGCCCTTCCCCCCTTCCCGCCGTACACTTTTCCATCCGGTGATCAAGTCTCATCCGCTCTCCCCGCGCCTAATTCTCTCTGCTTTCCTTTCCGCGCTTTGACCCTGCGCGTCCTATATGGCAACCCGTCCGACGACGCGTGCTTCGTCAAACGACGCCAGTCACAAAGTATGTACGTTTTCATGGACGCGTCAGAGGCTTTAAGAGATATTGGAAGAATTTGTAGCCAATCAGCAGCTCGGAAAGCATCGGATAACTTCGCTTGAACTCGAGTGCTCATTCGCGCAACGCCTGATTTGAGAAATTCTCAACATTCTACGTTCCATACGCACATAAACATGGTGACCGTCATCTCGAACGGAGTCCAACAGCGATGTATTTATTGTTAATGGGTGACATTAACGAAAGAGATATACTCCTAATGATATATAAAACGTTCGCGCCTCTCGGCCCCGTGACCGGAATTTGCGGGAGAAAGCTTGTGGAGAGATAGGTGACATTCTTGGAGGTGAAGGTAATATAAATATTTTTATAACTATCTAATTCTTAAGAATTTATTACGCGGGGTCACATTAAAGTGTTCCATACTACGCGGATGTAAGCGAGCGCAGTGTTTACGCCCTAAAGGCTCGCATCGAGAGACGAACAGGTAAGTACACGATGGCCCTTACTGTTGCGGCCTTAGAAACAGAAAAGTATCCTATCGGAAATTAACCGCATTATCGATAGCGCTGCACCCCAGATTCAGTGCCTTATGTGGGTGTGTAGCTGTAAATCAACAGACTTGCGCGGCGATTAGTTAAAAATAAATGAGGAAAATCCGACGGGCACTCGTGTCAGGTATATTTTTAATATATATTTGAGAAGGAAAAATATTATTATTTGAAATTAAAATCCCAATTTTGATTCATTGTGTAGACAATGAGCCTTCAGTCCTTAAACCCAGTGGCGCACGCGGTGACAAAAGAACATCTACATGGTACCCTGCAAGCCGCCTAAGATATGTGACAGGGTGATTCTGCACTAGATATACGCGGTCAAAATTATGCGTTCCTTGAGTGTTAGTGATTAACGGAGAAGTTATATAGATCAAGTGATGGAAATAAATTTTTTAAACTGCTATACATGCAAGGTCCGTGAAATCCTAGTTTCAGGCATAGGAAGTTGAGTTATGTCTAACTTTGCCAGGCATGTTTCAGGCGTAGTTTTTCCTGGCACTTGATGGACTTACAGTGGGAACCCACGCCTAATTCGCCTGAAACGCATGCATGTGAACCCCAATTAAAGCCTTGTTTACATTACAACTGCCACCTCTACTCCTTTGTAGCGTATTGTGCGAGGGAATAAGGATTCAGTGCGTTGGTCTTTTCAAAATATTAAATTTTATTTAAACTCTGCCTTTGAATACATTGCGGTCTTCGTACGGTGATAATAACTTTTGGTTCTTACTCATCCTGCTATATAAAAGTATAATCAAGTGCTCATAGTACAGCCATCTCAACTACTATTGTAGGAAAGAGAAAGAACGAGAAGAAATACGGCTGTAATAAGAGCTAATTATGAATAATTATAAGTGATATTGACGGGATTACCACTAAAGGTAGTCTACCGGTTAGGGAAATTTTCTGATGACACCTCTGCTAAACGACTAATAAAACGCTAATATAACACAAACCTCCACAACAATAATCCATTATTCATTTCCTAATCTTTATGTCCCCCTTAATTTCATTCAAAATGCTTTCTCAACACATCTTTTCCACCCTTTAACTCGCTTACCCAACATTCTCAGCCAATTTCACGGTCTTCAGCAATCAATTTTCATCAACACATCTTGCATCCACTTTTTCCCTCTTCTTCGGTTTTCCCACAATAGCCTTTTCTCTTCCCCTACTCTGCCCAAAACTTCAACGTTTTCCTTTCTGTCAATTTCGTTTTTTCAATCCTTCTCCATGCCCACAACGGAAAAGCACCCAACCTAACCTTGTCATTTTCCCTCAACGAAGACTTGATTTAAAGAAAGGACTGATGCGTTGAGTATAAAAGAACAAATTCTCACCTTCTAAAAGCATGTGTCCTTTGGTTATAATTTCTTTCACTTTTTATTTCAACCATTTCTATTTTCCTAATACGCCTATTGAAACTCGTAGTTTGTTAAATGATGGGCTATAGTCGAAATTTTAAATATGGTATATTTTTATGATTTACATATAGATATCAGCAATTCTGGTTATTTGAAAATATAGAGAAACAAACTTAATAAAGGTCTCTCTCTCGTATTCCTTAAGTTTCGATGTCGGAGCATTTTCCCTTCCTTCCTCCGAAAGAAATCACATAGGATAAGTAAAATAAACAGAAAAATGTTAATTATCCGCGATTGTAACCTGGAACATACCGATTTTCGGTCCGCTGCTCTACCAACTGAGCACGTGCATTTTTCCGTGAAAATACTTTAAGTGTTTTGGCAACGGAGTTGCTCTGAAACTTTTCAGGAGAGGGATAGGGATGGAATGAAATGGAAGGATACGAGAAAAACAGGTTAAGGTAAAATAGGATAGGAAGCATATAGGGATGAACACACAGAATAAGTAAAATTCACGGAAAAAATGTGACATATCCGGGATGCGAACCCGGACCTTCTGAGTTCCAACCCGATCAGAAACCTGCCTTAATCGGTAGATTGCCATTAATTATATACAAATGTATGTAAGCACAACTAATCGCTGGACACAAGGATTCTCTAGAAGACTGTGTTCGTGTGAGAAACTTAAAAATGCTCTAATGAACTGAGATACAATCATTGCAGCTTTTGGGGACTTCAATGGGAAGATGGTTCAAGCCCTGTTCCAGTTCAAGCCCTTCAAGATTGACTTGCAACTGATGAAAGGGATAGAAAAACATTCCATCTAACTGCGATTGGAATGTGGAAGGTAGGCAGGACGAAGTGATGGATGCACGGGCGGTGTCAGTGCGAACACTCAAATTCACTGATCTCAGAACAGCGATCTAGATTAAGTAATTCCGAAACAATCAGACAAGAACATTAAGGAGCAAGTTGTTTCTCGCTGTTGTTTGTAGTTACCTACCGAGAGCAGTACCGGGCAGAAGTGATTATTTGGAATATTACTGACGTTTGGGAATTGAATCATTTATCATCTAGGCTAGACATTAATGTTTGACGAGGCTGAAGTCAAATTATGTGAAACTATTCATTAGCGGCAAGGGATACCCCCTCCCATTAATTTCTAGCTCAAGTGTATTCTTTGAATTCGGGCGATTATAGGTAGGTATACTCCATTCACCATAGGAACAATCCACGGATAAAGCGAAAATATCTTTTGGAAATTTTGATTCATGTTTAACACACATTATCATGAAGTACTTAATGAGATAACTTGATGTACTTAATTGCCTAATTTCAAAAGAGGACACGAATGCAATATTGTTCAGCGATTTGAAGTATTTATGAAAGAGCAAATTAGTCTTCATTTAGGCGAAGAGAATGAAATGAAGGGTGGCGTAAAATGTACGGAAGTAAAGTAAGGGTTACTATAAGTTTGAAGACGTGTGTCCATCTGAAACAAACCCTAACCGATAGATTACCATTGATAATAATAATCATTATCATGGTGGATTCATTTACATGCATTTCAACGTTTTAGATATAGCTTCCCTCGGTAGGTCAATTAAGAGCATGGCATGATATCGCATCACAGGATATTGTATGTGGTCACATTTCCTATTCGAGGAATGCAGGTTAATATGTGGGTTGAATATCTAAGTATTGTTTTCTTCCCTTCATCAGCGTGTACTCTTTGTTAGATCATCCCGTAATATCGCCCGTTACAAAAATTCGATATTCCGGATTTCTCGGCGGCTCAATATCGCTTATCGTAATATCGCACAGCCTTATAGTTACACCTGAAATGTGCACTTAACGCGGGGCCAGATTTTACGAAACTTTAATTTCTGATTCGTTTCCCAAAACTCTTGAAACGACAACAAGGTGGCTGCTGAAAAAAGAATTAACGTACCTATATTTAGCCTCGTAAAAGAACTAGAGAACATTATTTTCAGTGAAGTTTTAGTTCACATGCGTAAAAAGCTCCCTCGCGTATGCAGATTCTTTTATTTGGCTCCTGCTAATTTTCCCCTCTAAATGGGTGTCGCGCTGCGGTGCTATCGTCGGCTCATGCCTTTCCATCTCATTTTTTTCACTCTTAGAATATGCGGTTTCCACGCACGCATGAGACTTCAACGTATTCAAGTTGTCCCTCCTGTGGTCGGATATAGTTTAGCTTCGCGAAGAATCGGCATGAAGGAACAGAGAGCGTAACCATTATTATTGGTTTTCCTTGATCGGTAGCCACTGGAGTCACGAAAATTATATGCGCGACACAAACCAATATACACTTAGATAAACACGATAGATGGAAAAGTGTAAACCTAATATAATGTAGATAATTACGGATAATTCGAGTTAAAATCTTATACAGAGGGGATAAGTTTAGCACCGCGGAAAAGTTGAAATGAACGGAACGGAAGGCGAACAAAGACGTTTGGGACATGTTAGGGGAGAAGAGAAAGTTGTTGGAAGACATTCAAATAAGACGATGAGGGTGTAGGGCGTATTGAGTTCTAGTAGATTGTAGCAGTCTTGGATAGAGGGAAGAATGTGATGCGGGCTGGAGGGAAGAAAAGATTAGCCATTCGGGAAGGGATAAGAGATGCAGAAGTACTAAGCGGTATTGTAGAATGACTTAATGTAGTGCATGGTTTAACGGTGATTAAGAGTCAGGCAGAGCCTTGAAGTGTGGTGGTAGATCTCTATTCATTAGAAACCTAGGTCAACCGGTAGACTAATGTAACTAACGTTAATAATAATTGCATTGGTAGGCGAGACCACATTGAGAAGTTGAGCTCAGATTGACCGCCGAACAGACCGATACAAGGAATGCTTTTCCCGTGCAATTCGTGACCACAACAGTAGGAAACACGTATTCAATTACGCTAATGGTTGGTGACCTAACACTCCGCCAACTCCCTCGTGTCGACTTGCAGGGTAAGATGTAGACGTAGATACGACCGTGTTCCCGCTTCAGCTGATTTTCCTTCATCCTCGCTTCCTTCTTTCAACCCCTTTCCGTAATAATCCGTAACCTCTCGTGAAAAATACTTCCTCCATTTATCTGTCCTCGCCTCATTTGCCGTCTTCCTCGGAGACACCCCTCTCGTCTAAACCTCCGTCAATCAAGAGGTCCCACGATGTGTGGAGAATGGTAGTGGTGGCCCCTCTCAGAATTTCGGTTCGGCATTACTTTTTTCCCGGGGGTTGTTGGGGGTCTTGGCCTCGTATTTTGGTGCCCCCGAGGGCATTCTTAACCAATTTCCAAACCGGCAGGTGGAGGTCTCTTACCCGAGAAACCCTACGATGGGGCCAGGTGCATTTCGATACCTGGAAAACTCACCGTGGAGGGGGGGAAAATGGTGGACGCCGAGATTTTTTTGGAACCGAGGGTTGAAGAAGTGGGGGTTGAAACGAGGGAGGGAGGAGAAACGGAGTTAAGAAGGCTGGCGGATGGTATTAGGGAAGCCCAGGGGGTGTAGGCGAGGACTAGGAAAGACCAACGGAGTTCTGGCGAAGAAAGCGAGTTTGAAGATAGCTGCAGACATCTTTATCTGCTGTAGAAAGTTACCGTCAAGGGATTTGAAAGGATATTCTCTAAGCACTGGACTTGTGTTTCGTTTCAACATTTCCAAAGTTAAAACGAAATAGAATCGAATATCAGTTTTTGCTTAATCAGTCAATCTGTGAGTAGGTATGTGCCTATCACAGAGCTGGCAGGTTGAAATCTGTGTGATGGGAATGAAATACCAGTGAAGATTATTCAGCATTCATTATTTATACTTACCCCATCTTTTTGCCGGTATGTCATTTTCTATTCCCCTATATTATTGAATTGTTAAAGTGACTTGTCCTGCAAAATTAACCATACTGCACCTTTAATTTATTGAAACATCAATAATTTATTGGGAATTCCTCTCGCCTCCTTTCTCTACGATAATACGTAAGAACGAGGAATTTCCATAATATGTTTCCAGAATTCTCCATGGATCTATACAAACAATAGTTCATGCATCGCTGTAAAGAATGGTCCATTCATCGATACAAAATTTTGAGGCCACTTGTGATAATTATTAGTACCCAGCGTTATATCGGTTAATGCGATCAGTTAGTTGAAATACGTAAATTGGACTGCGGCGTAGATTGATTTATAGGTATATTTCCTTCGTCCCACGCAAAATTCGCAATCGTACCTAACCTACCCGGTAGATTAATATTATTAACAGTAACAAGGTTAGTTTCACCAGCAAAAAGGTCCACAAAATAAAATTTTAATCTCAAATTGTCATTCCGAATATAACATTCGAATAAATTTGCATGACAAAGAATGATAATACTCCCCTTCTACTCGTCGGCGTTGGAGCTTGAAAGGTTTAACAGATATGTGCATTGATACAATGAGGTAGAACGTTACCTGTGTATGCTGAATAAAATATTTGATAGGGGTTTCGTTCTCCGTCAGGAATTAACACAGTTATTTAAGATGTTTGTTGGCTCGTTTCTTAAGGAGCTCTCCTATACCTTCACCTGGAATTTGACGCTGGAAGTCGTGAAAGCAACTGCGAGAAAAATTAACTTCGAATTTAATGGAAACTTGATTAAAATAAGCACTAACTGTAACGGAAACCATCAATTTCATCTAAGAAAACTTATCGTGGCCGATAAATGCAATGCACCATTACTTGTGGAATACATTTCACTGAGATCCCGTGTTGGATTGCGGATATCTATGAGGATTTTTTTGTGCGGTAGTGCTAAAATTTAATTTGTATTGCAATGGCATAATAGAAAATAAAAATAAAGATGTTTGAACACACATAATGGAAACATAAAACGTTGATTTCCTCCTGATTTGGATTCTTAACTCCTGTGATTGAAGTAATATATTGAAATCAATTGAATACGCAGTTCGCGCAATGGACCTTTCCAATGGCTAAACCTTTATAGTTAATTTATTATTGCTCGAGGTTCGTGCAGAAAAAGTGAGGAACGAAAACGTATGTCGAAGCGTACTGAAGAGGAAAATTCAGCAAGGAGAATCCTACGAAAAAGAAAAACCAGATGGGTTGGACACATCTTGGGGCAAAATTGAATAGTCAGAAATGTAATGGAAGGGAAAATCGTAGGGAAGGTTCCGCGGGGAATGACAGGTATTACCATACAAAAAATAAAGGGCATAAAAGTGAAAAGTTGTCAGGTCGATGGGGAATACATTTTCAGAATGGAGAAGAATGAAGGGCCGAAGTCAACTAATCTTAGGATTGAAACACTGATGATGATGAGGGAACCGCGAACCAATTTCTTTCTCAATTCCTCCACAACAGGTTGCGAGGGGGAAAGGAGTACATCCATAGTGTGTGAATGCGTTCAAGGGCGCCAGACCACCCTATCTTTCCTCGCCTCATCAACCACTGCCGTCACTAGATATCCGCCGTTTAATGTCCTCCTCATTTTTGGCAGTGTGTGCGGTAGCGAAGCACGAATCCCTGGATTTCTTTTCTTTTTGCTCTCATTAGCACTTTTATTTTCTCGGCGGCGACTCGGCATCTTCCACAATCTTAAGGAAGGAGAAGTGGAGAGGGAGAGAGATGGAGAGAGGGAGGCGGGTGAGAGTGGCCGAGACGAACACGATAGTGAGAGTGAAGGAAGGAAGGGAGTAGTGGAAGGTTTGAGCATCTCCAGAAGGGAAGGGTTGGAGGAGATTGGGGGCGGGGCACGCCCCCCCCCCCCGCCACCCCAATGGTATGGCGGCGGGAGGGGAAGCGGAGAGGAAGAATAAGAAGTCGGACATGATTCTGAAAGGGATCGGTGAAGGAGATGAGCGTGCGGGAGATGGAGGGAGAGACAAAACGAAATCGCCCCTGGTGCGAGAACCCTCCTTACTGCCCCTGAGGAGGGCGGGGCGGGCGAGGAGAGCCGAGCGGCTCCGTCCTTTGGTTCCCTGCTCCTGTACCTTTGCCCAACATGAGGAGTCACTTAGCACACACAACTTTCAGTGCGCGAGAGGACTGGGTGAGCGTTTGGAGGGGTGGGGCGAGGGAGGGGAAGGGGATGGTGGGATGAGGCGGGAGGGGGAAGAGGTTTTTATTAAGGGTCGTGCCAACAGCCCTGAGGGATTGCCGTCAACAGAAAGGGATGGGGACCCCATTTTCTCCGAATTTTTTTTCTTCTTCTTCGGTTGTAAGGAGTGAGATGGGGAAGGTAGTTGCAGGGGTGGGAGCGGAGGAGGGATGGAAAGTAAAAGGAAGGGAGAGGTGCCGTGAGGAGGAGAGGAGCCATAATAGTGTGTGTATGTGAGTCCAGCTTTCTTCGCCCTTCGCCGCTTCTCTCCGTCCGTTACGTCCTCCGAAATGTTTTTTCTTCCCCCGACCGTCCGGGGCCACCGGCGTGTGTTTTTTTCCTTGTCCATCCCCTTCACCGCTCTCTCTCTCTCTCTCTTCCCTCGCATTCTTTCTTACTCTTCCCCTCTCTGCTCTTGTTCCATGCTCTGGCGAGGCCGCAGCGGCTCCCACCGTCTCGTCTACATCCACGTCTCACCCTGAGAGCCGTCACGAGGGAGCGTTGCGAGGGGGTAAATAGGTCACCAGCCATTAGGGTATTTAGAGTAAATGGTGATCATTGGCATTCAACACAAAAATGCATTTCCGGGAAGTTCGAATTGTCGTACATGACTTTTTCTCACTGTAGCGGTCACGATTTGTGCGAGGGTGAAGGGATTCCTTAAATCGCTTTGTTCGACAATCAGTTTTCCCTTCACTTTCCGTTGTGATATCGCACGCCAGTGTAATGTGTGGCTGCAGTTCTTTTGTGCCAGCGTCTGGAATGATATGTATTTATGCAATATTTGATTCGCTTTCGGAGGGAGAGTGAATTGAATGCCGTGTGTGCTATTCTACTCTGGATACGAATCGTGAGAATGTTCACGTTATTCGAATTGGCAGTCACGAACGTCCAAAGATTAGATCTATTTTTCTTTTAGCGGATTGAAAGTTTCTTGATAGCCTGGTGTCAAATTTTGACCACAGAACCTTTAGAATACAGAACTACTCAGAGAAGGTAATCAATTTTAAGAATATTTTCCAGCTTTCGTGGGACCAATTAATTATTACTCGTCAGCTAAATTAAAATCATAGCCTTCACATAATAAAACATATAGTGATGAACCCAAGGTTAATGTGATAGATGAGGTTAGGGATCGTACTCGGCCTCCCTTATACGGCGTGTGAGATTCACTCATCAGGGTTTGGGGCCCATTTACTTTCTCTGTTCAGCCTGCGGTTTCCCAGGAAGATCTGACACCTGATAACTCTCACAGCTTGGGTGAAGCTGAGGGTTCACAGAGACATCACCTGGAATAGAACCCGGGACATCCCGTCGGTGTCCAATGGAGTACTACAATTAGTGGGGGATTTAATTAAATAAATTAAAGGTGACATTTGTGGAAATAGCCGAAATTAGTATTTTTTAGGTTTTGTTCTCATTGGTTAATTAGACTGATAAATACTCATTGGCCATTCGTAATTGAATATTGAATTCGTGGTTTTGCTAAATAAAAATTAAAGAAAAAATAAATTAGTAATAATAAATTAAATTATTTTAGTAATTTAATTATAATATTTATGAAATACTTTGTAAATTTTTATTAGTCAATACCCTCGACCATTTAATATATTCCTGTAAATCTCGCCTTAAAGCAGCTAGACCTAAGAAACTACTTTCATAGGAACACTTACTTATAGGTACCCTTTCTTCTTCTTCTTGAAAGGTTTAAGAAGTCTTAAGCCGAGTAGCTGCAGAGCATAAACGCGTTGTTGGCGTCAATCAGACTCACTTGCCCTCTCTTTGGGTGATACATTGTTTGTTAAGCCCTACTCACACAAAGAATGTTGACAATGCAGCTAGACCAATGACAAGACTCAAAGTGTATGTGCACACAATGGGAAATGTGACGCACCGGCGTACCAAATACTGTAGCGACCACTAATCCTGCAATAGTGTGCAGTCCCCACGTTCCCGGTCTCCAAGTTCCGCCTACCTCGTTCGGATTGGCCTGTGCTCTAGGTTTTGCTGTACAACAGAATCCCTTGGGTATCTCTCTTGCTGTTCTATGCGGTTTCATGCTTTGAGTCACTGGTTCTTCCTACGAAAGACAAATGAACCAGCTTCTTCAAATGGTGGGAGCATTGGCCCTTACAGAAATAAGAAATGTGTGATAATAAGTGTGTTGTATATCAATTTGTTTTCTTGAGGTAGGTATACACGTGTCAGGAAAAGTACTAGAGAAGAAATGAAAAATCCATGGATAACATACAAACTCCCAACAATTTCCGCTCATCTATGCCTTTTCCTTTCGCGAAAAATGCATTAAAGGTTGTAAATAAATAAAGTATATGCAGTGGGAAGGTATTTCATTTTTGCCTGCGTGAAATGCTCCAGGAGTCCATGTAAACCGATCTGATTGTAACGGGAAACGACTTGTGGTCGACCAACGTAAATACATATAGCTGCGGTTGGTACTCGATGGAATTAAACCATGAACAAATTAAAGTACAAACCTCAGCTCAACTCGACCACACAAGTGTAATTCACGCACTGAGGATATGAGTGCATGAGCCTCTCTCGGTGTATCGGAGAAAAAATTCTAAATATTTAGCCAAGAATTTACTATTGGTACCTATAATGAAATAAAATCGAATTTGAATCAGGGGAACTAGTGGTTAACCCCAAAGTAAAATGAAAATTCTGTTTGAAAGCGTATATTGCATCACTCTTTAATCCTCATCCTGCCATCCTTTCGGAGTTTTTTAAATAAATTTTTGATCTCGATGGATTAAAAGGTAAACAAGCTTTTTATGCCAATTTCATTGCGTATAACGGTGTACTTGCCCTTTTATATCGCTGATGATAATTACAGATGAACGTGAGCGCCACCCTGCTTACGACTGTAGAAAGCGTTTTAATTCGCTCAGACGCACTAATGTTTGTAATGAGGACAAAAACATGGTCTAAGAGGAGAATTTCCTTTGAGTTAATTTTTAATTTTATTAATTAATTTTTTTTATTAATTAGCTGTGGCCTCAGCATTAACAAAAATATTATGGTAAAATTATTGAAAATATACACATTTATCACGTGTGAACCCTTTGTAAACGCCTACCACTCGGGAAAAATATGAAAATGAATAAAAACGTACAAAACACGCTTATCCTAGATGTCATAAGTTTACACTATAATTTTGCCTTCGGTCAGTGAGGGATTCCCAGCAAAGTTCCTTTAATAATCCAGCGACGATACTAATTTTATCATAGAATGCTTTAATAAATCTTGCTCCTCATCGCTGAACGCGATCCTATCCGAAATTCTACTCAAGTATATGGGATCCACGCTCCGTGTAAATTCCATACCTATACCTACTTGAGGCATACCTATTCTAAGTTAGACCTGACTGGAGAAAGATAACATCGCTCTTTTATCCTCTCGTTACGTTTGCTTACTACCCTTTTAATAATTCCTAATTTTTGGCTAGCTCATCCGCATACCTATGCGCCAAATATGTTTGCCTCACGAGAAGCCGTGAGTATGAGTAAAATTCAAGTATTTAATGGATTCTACACTTTATATTTCGGTATCTTTGATCCAATCGGCGGTCGATGGAGAACTAGCCTTTTTAAAAAAGTTTATCGCTATGCACTTCTTAAGCTCAATCACAATTGCTATTTTTGAACGAAGCAATTTCTGCTTAACCCTGCGATATCTCTATGCAAATAAATATCATCGCATTCAAATTGTAGGAAGATGATATAAGTCAAGGAATTTGATAAAAATAAGGAGAACAATGACATTGATATCACTTCTTTAGTATTTCTTTAACAATGGCTGTGTCGTGCGTACTACTCTGCCGGCCTCTATTTAGATAATTCAACCAAGTTCGACATTCTCTTTTATATCCATATATTTCGGTCCATGTTACATGTTAAGTTAGCAGTCAACTAAGTAGAAGTTCTTGGAGAGTGGTAAATGCACCATGATATTCGATTGAAGAAGGCATTTACAGAGTTCATTTCCCATTATATATCCATAACCAGGGGTCCCTATCCCTAACTATCAAACCGAAGGTCTCGGGTTCGAATCCCGCCAAGGTGGACATTTATCTACCACCTAGGGCATGGATGTATATGTTCGTCTTTTTTAGAACTTTGTTGCACTGCTCCACCGTATTTGGAGTAGTGCTGTGTTTGGGCTATTGAATAATAAATATATTATGGGCGAGGAAGTGGATGTCAACAATGTCAAAACTCCAGTTATCGCCACCCCAAAAAGCCGGAAATATACGCACGTACCTATATGAATTCTTTTTGATCGAGGACTTTTGATTGAGCACTAGACTATGCATGCTAACAAACCTTACTTCCTATTAACGAGGTTATTCCACGCATTGCGGGCGAGTACGTCGTGTCAATGGCAATAATGTCGTATAATGGTTACCATAAACAAAAATCCGATAAAATCGTCAAAAGCAGTTGAAAAGGATTTTATTTATCAATTTTCCGAACAAAAAAAACACAGTAATCAACCCGAATGTTGGTTTGATAGGCCAGGCTACAACTCGCCCAATATCTAGGTACTAAACCCAACGGCGTGTGAAATTCAAAAATCAGGGTAGGGGGGCCAGTTCCTTTTCTTGTACCGCCTGTAGTTTCCCAGGAAGATATGATTACCGATAAAACACACAACTTAGCAACACACGCGGAGACGTAAACAGGATAAAAGTTTTTAATTCCATACTTCAGTTCAGGTCTCCTGCTCGGTTGTTTCATATTATTTTGACGACAAGAAAATTTTTCTACTCGCTAACGTTTTTATTTCTCATAACTTTCCATAGTAATTCTTTCTCACTTTTCACTCGGGCCTCTTTTTTTGGGAATTTCGATTTTTTTAATAGAAAACGGATGAACCAAAAAGTTCCCTAAAAATGTCATTAAATTTATTAATCCATAATTTAACCTTTGCTCCGTGAGTTATTCCCAACCAGGGAGCATGTTAAG
>LYUA01003411.1:11179-26006 GCA_002093875.1 Calopteryx splendens
AAAGCGTTCATCTTGACAGCCGCCTTTGCGTGGCGAGGAGTGTGCTGGTGTGTGGTGGGACGAGTGTGCTGCTCATCCTCCCTCCACGAGAGTAGGACAGCTGCCGAACGTAATTTGATGCGGGGTCGCAACAACCATCTTTATGATATCCCGTGATATAAACCTTTGTGGCGCTGGGCGCTTTGAACTTGACCCACACACGAAAACTGCTTGCCTCGTCTTCTTCCTTTTCTCCCGCCGGATATGTGAACGGGCGGAGGCAACCTCTAAGCACATGACAGCCGTAAAACTCTTTTTAACGCTCAGCGTTCTCCGAAATTGGTAATAACGCGGGCGTAGGAATAAATAATTCAAACCAGTGCGTAAAATGTCAACCGGCTCTAAGGGTGGGGTGCTTTGGCGGTCTTACGGCCTCGTTCCTCAAGAGAAAGGGAAGAGATTTTTCTCGGTCTTTTTTTCACCCCGTCAATGGACGCAATACCCGAGCAAGCAAAACGACAGATTGTCACTCATACTGGTGATGCACCCTACTTATTGACTCTACTTAGTTCAGGTTCGTGGAAAATACATAGCTATGTGATGCGAAAATTTTAATTCTCTTTCGTTTAAATTCATGGCGCAATGAGTTTGGTAACAAATGAAGTTGTTTTATTTGAAAACATATAGCAACAGATAATACGTAAACGCTGACCGGGAACTATCACGGTTTTCAGTCAACAACTGAATATATATGTGGCATATGGCCCCTTCTGCCAGTAAAAAAAACCATGGAGGCCACTGCCAGCCTTGCCGCGTGGGTTTCCAAGGAGTCTGCGATCTCAGCTCTTTGGAATTCATTCAGATGTTGTTCTTACTCATAGAATAAATCAGACATACAGTTTTTTCACGCGGAATTTCATTATATTAGAAAATAAACCGAATTCCCGGATAGAAATGCCTGCGTTTTTCTGACGAATTTATTAAAAAATCACTCCTGGGCTCATCACTTTCTCCACTTCAACAATCGATAAGCAGGCAATGGTAAAATGCCTGATCAATGGATACCTTAATATTTCTCTAATGAGAGATGAGTTCTTAAAAGAATAATAGTATGAGGAATGCTGGAATGAAAACGAATTTCGCTCAAGTTTTGTACTCTCCACGTGAAGGAATCACACCCAATGACACTTCCCTTCCTGGAATCCCTCTCAAATTTCCAACACTAATTTGGTGAAGATACATATTTATTTTTTAACTCACAACTCAGGAAAAACTTCGTTACGGGTAAATTTGCGATGGTTAAGTAAGAAATAAATTCATACAACCAAAGCAATGCTCCTGGGCATTCCATCACTTCGTTGCCTTAGTACCCCGACCGTATTTAACTTACATTGACTGAACTTCTTAAACCAGATTTCTCAGGTAATAAATTATCGACACTGGGAAAAATTATAGTGTGAACACTAAGTTTGGTTGTTATTACGTTCCACTACGGTCATCAACCGTCAAGAGTTTCACGTTGGCACGGTTCCATGGCGCATTCCCCCTGGTATGCCCTCCTGCGTAAGTCCCCGGAATGATTACTTTTTACCACCAACGTCTGGCGCGTGCGTGTGGCCATTAGAGCGCGACTCCAATGAGACCCCTATGCCGACATTTCTCGCAGTTCCCTTTGAGGAGCAATCGATGCTGGGTTGGTGCGCGGCCATCCTCAAAAGATTCAGCGCTTGAAGGGTATCGCGTAGACAACATGAAATTATTGAACATCTAACTGCTCGAAACTGTAAAAGGCAGAGGAGACAATTAGATAGGGTTCAATTCCGGATAAAAGGTGTCGCACTTCACGGAGCGCCGTTATGGGATACCACTCCCTGTAAAACGCACCTCAGCGCTTCAATTGAATGTGAAACCTCCGCACTCGGAAGGCCACCTCCACGAAAGGAATCCGCATTTAGAAGCCATTTTGTATGCCTTTATAAAATACCTCACAGGCGACGAAATGAAAAAAATACATGAAAGAGGTATTTCCTAAAAAAGTGAGTGTCAAAACGTTAGCGCATGGAGGGGGACTTAAAACTTCCGTTGCCGTTTGTGTGCGATTCTTGGGTCGCGAAAATAACGAGGGATATTGAGATAGTGCAAAGCAGTAGGATTCAGAAACTGAATCCCGAAAGGTCTTTCCCTGACATTTTCTGGGAATCATCGGAAACGGAACGATTCAAATCTGGCGCTGCGTGTTTTGAAGGTTTTTGTGGATAGGTATCACAATATCTATGAATGCGCAAATCATCTCAGGCATAAACGAATATTGAGTACCACGTTTTATGCTTATAATAGTTCGCAATGGAGGAATGTGAAAAGAAAATAGGTGCAATGTAAAATCTGTAAGAGCAAATCTCAATTTGAGCTTGTAGGGCGTCGCCTTATGGGAATCCTTAAAAAAAATGACAATTTCATTTCCCAGCACACCAGGAAAACACGATGCATGGTGTGCTTCTTTTAAGTATCACACGAGGGCCACATTGCACGAGGAAACATCCCTGAAAATATTGGCATGATTTTCCGGGTAGCGATCGATGCTTGTCCGCTCCAGCACCATTGGTTTAGACTGGTTATTTCGCGTATACTTCTTCTTTCTATTCCACTTTCATTCAACTTCCGTGGCAGCCAAGTAGGCAGAGCATTCTGCTATCGGGGCTCAATATCAGGTGAACTCGACCTCACCCACCACAGCAACCTTCAAGTTGACCCTCTGGTTATTGTTGGCTTGTATTCCAATATAAGCGTCATTACCTTAACACTATTTTAAGGAAAACGCTGATGGAGTGATGTGAAGGTAGAAAGAGGGTTCTCTACATTTTCCATTATTTTTCAACTGTGTCATTCATGTATCAGTACTGATGCATCTGTTATACTCTTCTATTACTTTTGATAATTTCAGCCGCCATTTTTTTCTTTACCTTAAATAATATATAATATCTACGGATGAATAAACCGTACTCCGTCTACTCTTATCTCCTTAGATATCAGAGATGAAGTGAATCTTGCCTCAGCCACCACTAGTTTCCTCCACTCTGATTGGACTCAAAAGGCGTATCTATGCTAATATGCACCCGCGGACGGAAATGAACTGACGAACTGCATGGACGTATTCTCGCGAAAAAGAAGACGGGTCGTGAAATTCAATTCTTTCATAGCCCTCAGTCTGTTCTTTCACCGCAATATATGCCCTAATGCGAAAATGTCAAACAGGCTCCCTTACCTAAAGTTCCCCCGTGCAGCCACCCCCACCTCAAAAACTGCGATAGACATCTCTTTTTAGAACGATGCCGGCCGTGAAGTTCATTTCGCAGACAATGCAATAGAATTCATAAATAGTAAATCATTACCGAATGTATGAATAGTAATCGTTTTGTCCGAATTCAAATAGACTTCTACAGAGCCAACGAATACCGTAACCAAAGTCCCTTTGAAGATGTGGCTCTGCCACAATCTGTTTTTCCACCACGCCTCGCCTAAAAAAAATCACTATTTTTCGATTGGTATTTGATTTGGTCCTATGGAAAAATCATGGAAATTTGTGGAATTTTCATATTCCTCCTCTGATGCGCTCGAGTTTTCAAATCAACTTCCCAAGCCATCCTCCCAATTGCTCCAAATCAAGTTTTTCCCACATAAATAAAAATGGACGCTATTTTCCCGTTTACAAACCCTTCCTACGTTCCCTCTATTCCATGCCAGTGGGTATTTTCATCCTTTACTGGCCGTCGTCAAAACATTTATCTGTACGAAATCTACCAATTCGCTTCCAATCGCATTCGCTTCCAATAGTGATCAACTTCCAAGAATATTTCCATACATACACGTACTCCTCACAAATGTCGATAGATGGACCGCGGACTTCGTTGTAAAAACTTATATGCGTTCGGAGGTTTATGTAGGTCAGCAAAGTTTCTGCAGGCACCGACATTCTCTTTTTTTGGTTCAGGAATTTCAAGCAATCAATAAAGTAAGAACGCAAAAGGAATGAATTACTTTCTTGAGTTCTGCCATGGAAAAGTTTGTGGGATACCGAGAGGCGTCATCTATCTTTCATTTTATCCAGACAATTTCGATAGAACTTATCTCTTTAGTGTTGGGTATCTACATTTATAAATTTGCTAATCTTTCACACATGTCTATTTAATGCATATTTTATTGCAAAAAATAACCTAATCGAGAAGCAAACCACACACACACTTCCTTTAGCACGGTAGAACCTTTAAGTGAATAAAATCAATTCCATTTTACATCTATATGGTACCTATGTGATATTTACCTACAAAAATTATGCGAACCTGATCAAAAGCTAATATTTTTATTTATTAAAACATTTTCTGATCGCCAACCAGAAAATCCATAAATATCCCCGGAGGCTTTTCCACGGGTTGCATCGCTGATGCCCGCCATTGAAAAAGTACAACTCTTCTCATCTCTCTACGTTTACTCCTTTGCCGTCTTCTTCCCATTACATATGCAATTGACGAATTTTTCATTAATTACTAAAAGCAAAGGAAGCATTGAAATACTCATCCTGCATTAGAAATTTCCATTAGAATTTGCCATTTATATTCAGTTTGGAAACCTATGTACTCCTATACAAAATGCACTTACATTTAAAATTCATTTTATCCCTTTTAGCATGGTCAAGATTTTTTGCCTGTAAATTCAAAAACTTTATTTCATGTATTTTAATGCAATTTAATATTTTATCAACGTGAAATTTGTTATCCCTAAGCTTTTACACACGCAAAAGGATTATACGAACCTATTACCTCATAAAATTATTTCACAACATAAAACTCTACCTTTATCGAGATAAAATAAAAATATCGCTTAACAACACCGACCATGGCGTGGGTAGTACCCGAACTTATCCGTGCTCCACACAGCCTTTTCATAAGTGTAGAACTGGAATACAACGAAAGAGCCTTCAGTTTCAATTCCCAATTCCCATATTAAGTGATCAGTGAAGATAATCTTCACTCACGACGCGCCATTGGTGGGATGGAAGAATCTAGTTTAGAAAATGAAACGTCAATTTCGAAAAAAATAGAGAATGATAGGATTAGGATAGGAATGACAGAATTGATATGTTGGATGATACGATCCGGAGAGGGTTCAAGCCGATAAGAGAAGAATATTTATAACAGAAGACCACCGATATGAAAATTCACGGGTGAACATTTTTCCGATTTCCAGATTTGAGACAGTGACGTGATTTGAACCTCTCCCGTCCAAAGCCCTCGCCAAAGCGCTCTTTGCTCACTTACGCTTCACAAGACGCTCCACAGGCACACTTCACCGCTCCTCCGCAGCGCACCGCGCTTTAATAGCATATTCATGGAAGGTCTCAGTAACTTGGAAGACGCCTACTTAAACTTCTCACTTCCCAACGCGAAGCTTCTGTGAGTCGCACTTGTAGAATATCGACTTGTCGCACCATACTTGTGGAGTTTTACTCATCTTCGCGCCAGCAGAGCGTCATCCAAATCGTAGAAACAGTTGAGAAGTTGACAATTTGTTGCATTGACCGCAGGATTAGTCTGATTTACAATAAAAGCTTCATTTTGGATTATTGCTCAAAGAAAATCACATTTTTACACTGACAAAACTTTACAGCGACCATGATTTTGACGTCACTTCGTCCTAATCGGGTCCTGATGACGAAGAAGAAATGCCGAAACCATGGTCGCAGTAAACGCTTATTAGTGGAAAAGTGTAATTTTCTTTTAAAAATAATCATGATAGCCTTCTACAACATCACGCCTAAATCTACAGGTCTGGATCTTTCTTCGACTCCTAGCATTGGACTTTCCTTCCAACATTATCCTTCCATTTATATTTTTTCATGCAACAATTATTTTAAAAAAGTCGGTGTCGATTTCGATCGGTTTGGATAACAACTGTGCTTCGACAGTTCGAAACCTTGTAACAAAGGTACGAAGTTAAAAAAAAAATGTTTACCGATGTAATTTTACAGGATTTGTTCATTAAAATGAGCAAAACTTAAACACTGTAAATACTAATAGATTTCATTGGTCTAAATTTTAATTCCGCGTCTTTTATATCACACAAACATTTCCCGGACAGGATTACAGGAGATTGAAATATGAACTACTTTTGAAGCTTAACCAAGGCAAAAATTAGGATAGATATGAACCTGTTGGATAAATATTATAAATTACACACTTATTAATATTTATATGGCACATGAGTCACCGAAAGCGTCGACAAAATACGAAATGAAGTAATTGGAATAATCAACTAAAACATGAAACAAAGAAAACATATTTTACATAAAATCCAATAAAAACTCTATTTTCATACGTGAATTTTCTGGGAACAGGTAGTGTGTTCTGTGTCATTTATAGATAACTTCCGTAATTTCACTTATTAAGATATACGGGTGCGGCTAGAGCACTACCTATCATTTTATTGCATAGGTACATTATAATAATTTGATCATAACGTTCATTGAAATATAGATTTAATTTAACATTGGTTCAGTGCATAGATGTTATTTTTTAAGAATTCCATTTATAAACCATTACACTTCCTATCCGAAGGTCGGTTGATTGCAGCCTCTATATATATCTCCCGAGCCATTGCTAATTCTCTTACGCTCCTAATGTTATTCCTTTTTAATATTAGTTTTCTTTGGTCTAGGTACATACTCCTACTTTCGCTCATTCCTTCGTCCGATCTTCCCTTTCCCCGATACTGCTCCTTAGGTCTCCAATCCATCCGAACTCGTTTTCATTTCACCTGTCATCATATATTAAAATATAATACTCATATGTGTAACCACAATAATCGTACTTTTCCACAGATATATTCAACTGTTCCTCGAGGAAGGTAAACTATCCGAAGGTGAAATTGATTTATTACCTGGAAAATACAATTAAATTTAATATATATAAGCCTCCAAAACTTCCAAGAGGTAATGCATGACATGACCGCTTGTATTTACAAAATATAGTTGGAAATACTTTGGCTCTCTTTGGTTGCGCATATTTTCGCATGTGATGAATGTATTCCGCGGACGAAAGAAAGGAAGAGACACGAAAGAGGACTCTCTTCTGCCGCTCACTGCTTTATTAAATTTTTGCCGAGTGGACGATGAGAGCTCAATAAAATGGGTTGGCATGAAATGAAATCCATGCTGAAAAATCTCTTCCTCGCTGGGATCCATAATAACGTAATAATGTTCCCATCCAACCATCTTCCCGATATACGATGAGTCTGTACATGAAAGATCATGATGATCAAAATTGTACAATTTTGCGAAGGCTTTGCAAATGGCTCCTGCGGCCGCCCACGCTAAGGGGAAACACAATAGGTCTCCTTGGGGTTCATAACCCTCCCCTGCTTCCCTCACGGCCACCCTGGGTTGTAATGAAATGTCGTATAAATTTACTGCCCGCTGCCTCCAATTCCTTGCGACATAAATAGCATGCGACGTGGCCGTCATCTTCAGGCCCGCCGAGGGTGTTCACAGGGCGGCCTGCTCCCGGTAACGGTTCTGACAACGAAAGGGCACCTCCACCATTTTTAGAATGTTTCATTTCCAAGGGACTATATAGGCAAAAACATGCCACATCGTTTAAGTTATTGCGCAGTCATCCAATTAATTATTATACCTATGCTTTTTTTAATGTGTGGAATGAACAGGCCACTCCTACGACGGCAACGATGGATCAAATTACGCGCTTATATTGCTTTGGTCCCTGCGGCATGTCAAGTTTCCGTGAGTTTTTTCGGGACATGCTTTACATAAACATTTGCGTTTGAATCGAAACATATTTAAGTTTGAACTTCGCAGGAGTAACTCCTCTGCCGCAGAATGGTTCTTAATCGCCGACTACGATTCCGGTGAAAGATAGCGTCATTTTTAACTAAATTTCCCAAACGTTTTACAACAAAAACAAAGAAATTTCATTTTTTATCTAGTTTGGTACTAAGTTCAGTGACCTAAGCAAAATTTTCGCATAGATATTGCTCAATAGTACCACAGCCACAGTGACAAGACATTTCAAGTATATAAAATAACTCGAGCTACAAATGCTACATTCATACCTGATTCCTTTTAGGTTTTAGTTGAGAGTTACACGGCAATAACTAGCGTAACACATGCCCATACTGTAGTAAGCGATTTTCCAGGTTTTACATGACACTGAACATTATAGTCAAAGCATTTGGAAACGGAAATGTAGCTGTGAGAGCCATGTGGCGTAGATCAAATGGAGAGTGGAAAAGAGGATTACAAATGAAAAAGGCATGACAAATATGGATAAAAATGAGCCGATTGGAAGTACCTTCAGACACAGTGGAATTGTAAAGAACATTGCACACCGGGTGAGAGAAGGAAAGATCCTTTGAGGAAGACCAAGGGACAAAGGCTAAAGAAAGAAGTAGGCAGGGGCAGAAGATAAGGGGCAAAAGAATTAGCACTGTGTCCGGGAAGAATGGAAAGTTGATGTCAACAAATCCAGGATTGGTGATTAAATGAATGAGGAAAAAGGCGTGTGTAGGGAGGTGTCTCGGGAACGAAAGAGCATGTCTGAAACAATGCATGCATGTGGAGGGGAGGGAAAAATATGCCGAGTTGGGGAATTACGGAGAAAATTGGTAAAGCGGATTAAGTCCTCTGAAATAAATTAAAATAAGGATTTTTTAATTTTCCTACCTCGAAAAGAAATGGCGTGAAGAGTATATATGGTTGGACAGACATATTACCAGCAATTCTGTTGTTAAATTGACATTACCCGAATTTTGCGCAACAAATAAGACTTAAACAATAAAGTCATTTCGAACTCGAGGGTATACAAGAACCGATATGGAACTGTGCTGCTGACAGATCAAATATGAGAAACTCGAAGAGAGGCAAAGGGGGCGGGAGGGACATAGCGTCATCGGGAGATTTGAAACTCGGTGATTATTTGTGAAATGAGTGTCAAAATGACGGTTCAGAAAAAATAATCCATCGTACATAGACTGCCCCCAAAGGAATTACCAGAACGGCTCCCTGCAGAATGCATACTGAATATTAAAACGTTTTGCCACCTTCAGGGCTAACTTTGAACTCATTTTGCACATGTGACGAATCAAAGACCACAATACTCTTTCAACGGTAGTAAAAAACCCACACTTGAAAAATCCCTCTGCCGTCACATATTCCCTGCTTGCACACTCTGGTTGGTTAGCTTGTAAATGGAAAGGGCATCCAGAAACTAATTGCACCACTAAAACTAAATACAAACACCTTCCAGGGTCCGTATAAAATTATACAGACTACAACCGATCACTACTACTATTCCTTGAATTAGTGTCGAGGCGTAATCTGGTGCAATAAACGCTAACATTTCGGAACCCGCCGCCGCCCCACTTCCACCATTTTCCGATCCTTTCTTCCTCTGTTTTCGCAGAAATCTGTCATTTTTTACCGCCTTAAACTACCACACGTTACAATTAATTCAAGGCATTTAAAATAAGTTTTTCATAGGCGTCTCCCGTTTTGTGCACCACCCCACGCGACGCGTCACAGGTTCCGTGCTGGTTGTGAGCTAATCCTGCTAATCAAGCTAATGACACCATAGCAAACATCCCATCGTCGTCATGCGAGGAAAATACGGATCACACGAATCCACGAGCACTGGAACGTCGAATAATTTTATTTTCCTCTCTAAAGGATGGATTAACTCCTACATTTCACTTTTTAATTAACTAATCATCTCCATGAAAGTGATACTGCTATCGCATCAACGTTTACTCAATTCTCTTATGTAATTTCCAGATTGTAAAGCAGTTTTCATTTCAATTTCCTTTTCCACTTCTTCGGAGGGGAAGAGCGGCCATGGTCTCGCGAGTTTATACGAGACAGCAATGTGTTTGTTTTCACCCCTTCCATTCATTCCTATGCAAATTTGATCATTCCAGTACTTTTATGATGCGATGACTCCGAGGATGGAAGTATTTACAATGCTATCGACTCGTTGCAATCACTTTAGGGTGGATTGCGAGCAACGTCTTAGTGAATCGTGGTATACATGAATTCTAAGAATTTTCCTTTGGTTTCGTCGTAAAAAGTTTAGGAAGCTGGAATATAATTGGGGCCCAAATTACTTCCTTGGAGCTAAAATTATATCAAGCTGTAGCCATTCAATTGATCCCAAGTCCGTTCGCTTAGTAGAATATTAAGTTTTCTCATTTGGGATTTTCAAGTTACGCCAAATAACGTGAGATACTGGTCATATAAAACGCAAAGCGCTTACTAACTATATGACATCAACAACTGTAGATTTACTGGACCATTTCTTCCGGGACAAGGCCAAGCCCTGAGGAAGCCTACAAACTACTTTACTATAGAAGAAAATTCATGCGATATATACTTCTTTTGACATTTCCCGTATTTTCTCACAATTGAGGAACACAGAATTACCATAGGGAAATACGTTTATTTATTTATAATTTTTTATTTGCTTTTAAATTTGGGACTATCACCCTCCAAAGATTTACCGAGAGTTTCCCGTTAATTTCTCTTCAATCTTTTCCCTTATACGGGAGGCAATGTTCCTTACCTACGCCGCCGTTCCCCGAGCTTCGCTAGATATTAGCAAGTTCTCAAGAGTCTTAGAACTTTGTCTTCCGCTGCGCGAGACAGAACGATAACTCACAAGACAAAAAGGAAAGGGGGAATAATGCACCTTTGCCGCTCTGGCTGCGGGGGATAATAAGGGCGGGTGGCTGGAACCAGATGCTATCCTTGGAAAATCTGGATCTTGAGGGGATTATTTACTGTGTAATTCCTGGCCCATCGGAGGCGACCAATTTTACTACACAATCCTGGGCCATACTGTGACCCCAGATTAAAATATGGAAACCGTATAAATTATGGTGAGCAGTTCAAAAACTAGCTTAATTTGCGTCAATAATGGTAGATGGGTAATGAGCGAGGGGGGAAATAACAATGGAATGAGAAAGGGAGAGTGGGGGGAGAGAGGGGAAGAAGATCGGAGTTCCCTGGCTCACGAACAAAGGCACCAATGGGTCCAATGGTCCATGGGACGTCAAGTCCCGCAATACAATTCGAACCGTGGATAATAACTGCACGCTTACAGGCGCGGACGGCAGATTAAAATGCGGAGAGAGACACAAAAACCTACACCTACGTCATACCCCACGAGTCACCACGGGGGTGTGTGTGTGTGACAGGCGGTGTTAGGGCCACAACCCTTATTATGTTGATCCATGAGATTGCTATTACGTTTAGGTAGTAGGTTTGTCGCGGTCGCAAATTGCGTGAGGGGAGAGTGAATATTTAAATGTGTCAATGCTGGAGAATATTTCTATATTTTATCGGCACGGATGGTTTGATTTGCCGAGACGAGGTTAGGCCCAATTAAATCCCTCATTGTTATAAGTGAACAAGAGTACCAGTTTTACCAGAAATCTTGTCCCTAATTCCGCCCCTTCGTGTTCCCAGGGTCTCCCATTCCAGTTTCATTTGGAACCTCGTCACATTCCCTATCTTTTCGAAACAATATATGCCATGAATCTACCGGATCTTTTTTGAACTTAATATCTCGATTAAAGTTTTAACGATACAGTACGCATATATTATACAAAATAGGTTAATTAATTTGTAAACATTTAATGATAATGCGCCATTAGTCCCAATATGTTCCTCACAACTTTGAATAAAATGAAACTGAATAATATGGATTAAATTTTAATTTCAGTTGCTAGACGTCGGTGTGCAAAGATCGCTGCGAAACATGAAACGTTTTCGAACGCTTAGTCCTGCTTCCATGGACCCAGCAAGTTCCCGGAGATGGATGTGGGTTGAAATGGTACGGTTGCGCAAGCTATTCTGGTCATCCGCGCCGGGCCGCGACCAGAATTTAACATCCGAGCGTCTAGCAATTTTCAAGTGAGGAGAGTTGTCAAGTGTCACGAATTCCACCCGATGTCCAAAAGGTAACCTATCAGCCAAGCATATAAGCCAAGAACTGACATCATGATACTTTGACATATTTCACGCTTTCCTAAGGAAATTTCACGCGAGATGTTAACTTGAGGACGACATAAATCCTTAACTTTGGAAAGATAACACGCACGAAGGTAACATATCATGGAATTGTGGGACACCGACAAACTTTCTTGTTACGAAAAAAAGCGAAAGGGAATTTAGGAGCAAACTGAAAAGTAAATCACCTCAAACCAATCTCCAATCCAAACCTTGGAAACTGTAAGAATAATAATTATCCTTTTTTATTCAAACAAGACATGGAAAGAGTGCCTTCTGTCATATGACCTCTAGTCCACGTTTCGGGAGGTGCCAAAAAGTTATTCGTCATACACAACCAGTACGGCAACTGGAAGCATATCACCTCATTTCACATACTTTCATTAGCGTGGTGCAGTGAATGTTGCGGCTAGGTTCTTAACAGTGCTGACTAATGAACGACGGGTACCGGGTTCAAAGTAAGTAAGTAAGTAAGCAGGTAAAGTATGTTCAAAGAAAGTAAAACATTCTCACGTCACAGTGCTCTGCGATGAGTCATGAGAGAATTGAGAAATGACGCACTCCGTGAGTACTTTCTCGTCATGTTAAGCATACTTTTCAAACTAATTAGCTGTTTCGTATATTAGGTGGTCTCGGATAGGTCCCAGATAATAGCGGCTTATTATAAACGTGGCCACACTAACGTGCAATAGCACTTTTCCATTAATTTTTCATTGCACGTACCTACCACCCCTTCTAATGAAGTAGTCTCTTTAATACGGCCCCAAACCTTTTTGCTCCTGTATGTCCCCTATGAACGGTAACAATAAACAGTACGTATTTGAAAACTCCCAAGTGACTTAATTCAGCATGCACATATATATTTCCACACACAAACAAACATGTTACGCTTCCCAGTTTTTGTACTTCCATGAAGTTCACTGGCTAAGATTTAATTATGATTCTCAATATTTACACCAGTATGAAATAGCACCTAATTCTCGTGAGCTATCGGTATCTATCGCTGTCCGTACTTTCCACCAGCAAGCGATTTCTACAGCCGTAAGACTAATAGTACCGCACTAGTAGTGTCACCTATCTCAAGCCCTACGAGGTGGGCTCCACCCTCACATATTACACACGGCATCCGGCTGATGGCCAGGGTTTGGCGATTTTCAAGCCAAACGTTGCCGTCCCCTCCGCCCCGACGAACATTTGGACATTATACCCGTATCCATGTAATTTTAAATGCGTGGCACCTGATTCCAATTCCGGAGCGTACATTTACAAATGGAGCTACAACGACCAGGAAGCTCGGATGGGCCCGTGAAGTGGCTGACCCCGGTCACACATAATACATTAAATTTTTACCGACTCATATTTTATGAATCCTAGCATTGGCCTGGTCCAATGCTGCACAAGCGGGTTCATTTCCGCCCAAGAGAGCAAACGGGGGCCCGGAAGTGAAGACGGGAACCAATCACTCGTAACGTCACACGGACAGAGTTGTCCAATGGCGGATATAAGGGCTGTTATTGGGATGGGGGGGGGGACTAAATCTTGGAGCCGGTGTCCTTGAAAAGCTTTAATGTCCATTAAATCTCATGGAACCGGGGAGCGTGGGGCTCTCACTTCGACACGGCACTGGTAACGTCGTATGCCAACTGATGCCACAACCGTGATACGATCACCGGAGCCGCAAAGGAAAGTCTATAACATTCACATGAAATTGCCTAAAAAAGTCTCGTATTACAACCAAAAAAAGTCGCACACAAGTCTGTTTATTTCTTTTTAACTTTAAGTCTCCTTTAGTAACTTACCTTAGAAACATTCTCAACACCAAATTTACTTTAACATTAAAAGGAGAGGGCCAAGTTCCAGGATTTAAATAAATTCTCAGAATGCAAGCTTTTTTAAAGGCGATTTTCCGCTCATAGTAAATATTTTTGCTTTGAAATGGCCATCATAGAACGAAATCGCGAGCTGATTGCACCGGCGCACCTAATGTTCACTCCAAACCGTGACTGCGAAGCACCACCGCTCTGTGGGATCTCTCCTGAGTTCCGTTGACTTAGCATTTCATCGCAATGCATATATGGTTACATTTTCGGAAAGGCTTTGCGGCCGTAAATAAGGACGGTCTTCCGCACCAAGTGCGCCAGTGAACTTGAGGATAATGTTTACTCGATGTATTGCAAATATAACACAACGAGACGTTAAGTTCGTAATATGCACCTGTTATGTAGTCCAAATCTATTTACAAACTCCTTAGGATTACCCTTATTTGCAAACTTCCATAATAGGCGTGAGCTCAATGCGCAACTACGATTCATACGTCGAGCCTAAGCCGTGAGATAAAATGACCACAAAAGGAGCTAATTAAGTGATTTCTTCAGAAAAGTCTCCCCAAGCAAAAATAAGCTAAATAGTCATTTATTTCGATCTATAAAATTTATCACGCTCAAAGATCTTGAAAAGATTCTCTAATAATCGAAACTTTTTTAGCGCCACCGAGAGATTACATGGTTTTTAGATAGCGAAGAAAATTTTTAAAAATATTTCATTACTTTTGAGCAATAAAATTTCTTGCTCATTTCTCAATGATGCTATTAATTGTTGCGCTCAGGTTTTCAAATAAATAGAGATTTTGTCATTTTTATGGGCAAAAACAGGTGAGGCTTCAGAGTATTTCAAGTTGCAAGTTATCTTGGAGTTGCAACAACACACGTAAATCCAGGCATTTCCTGATTCCGCAAAAGCGTGGATTGGGGAGAGGGTTCCTCTGGGGGTGAGGGGGGGGGG
>LYUA01003415.1:94885-108106 GCA_002093875.1 Calopteryx splendens
TCGCAAAGTTAATTTCTCATCAAACTTTCCCAGTATGAAAGATTTTCACCGAGTTACGCCCAAACAGTATATCATGAAAATATTTAGGTAATTACATAAATCACACACCTATTACATTTTCATCTCCACGATAGGTAACTAATTTTTATGCAATGGTTTATCTTTTGAGTATTAAGTAATATGCTAATTATCACCGAATTTAAGAGAAACCTACGATTTCAAATAAGCACTGAGTCTTCTTCATCATATATATTTTAGAATAGCAAACTTACACCGCAGTGACGAAAACAAAATTCCGATGATGCTCTACACAGCAAACGCTTATGTCACTAAATCTTTGGCACCGCACTCCTCTGATACCACTTCATAAAGTCCACTCACTCCTCATTTTTACATCCGTTCAGGCACCGCAACGGGCACAAAAAGCAGTCGTGAAACACCTATCAGTGGCTCATTCACGTGGGAACAATAGACATCCAGTCTTCCAAATGGCGGAGAGTGGAATATGAGACGTTTTCACCCACGGATTGCTTCATATATTGCAAGTTTTCCCAGGCGGGGTGGGAAAGCAATTACATGTCCCCCACGTTTTGAGGCACGACTGAAATGTAACTCTTGAGATTATGAGACAAAGGAAGCGAAGAGACGCGGAGGCACGAGAAGTCGGAGGGAAACGATATATCGTGCTAAAATTTTACTTTTCGCGGAAGGTGGACGACTGAAGGACTAGGGGGGAAATCAAACGGAGAACCGGTAGCGTAGCGGCTAACAACCCTACGATTCGGCGTCTAGAATAATACGCGGTGTCTATTTAACTTCCATAGTAACCTCGATAATCAATCCTACCCTGTGAGGCTAGGCGCGATGGAACAGCATGATGATTAATTTACGGCGGATTGTACTACCTAATTAATTTCTTCAAAATGCTGCACGCGCTTCCAGGCCAGAGAGATCGCCTACGGGCTCATCATATATGCTCGAAGCGCCCAAGAGTCGAAACGCTTGTTTTACCCAAAATGATCGAGTGTGCAGTACATTTTACGTTCAAATGGTCCCGAAGATTGTTAGTGGAAATAATTTAATCGATTAAATTAATACTCGAATAATAATAAAAACGGTGGTTCATTGGGTAGAGCGCACGGATGATAACCGCGGTATTTTCCTAAAATCAAGATTGTTCCTCAGTTGGGGGCTGATATGATTAAAAAAATGTATTCATGCTCACTAATACTTCAACCTTTTAAATTCGTGCAGTCTTTGAATAACAATAGAGCTCTAAATGGTCAAATTCACTGAACACCCAATCCCACCGATTTTTAAAACTTCTCATAAGTTGCCAAATTAACCCGAGAAACAAAAAAAAGTGTGCCCACCCACACGGCCGACCCTAAAAATGGAACACGTTTTTTTATTACTTTACGCTTTAGAAAGGGGTTGTGCCATCTTATAATTGAAACATCAGCCGTGGACAACTAAATGGAACACCTAAGTGAACGCTGAATATTGAGCATTAAAAAAGAATAGATTTAACGACTACAAATATAGACTAATCGGAATCACCACGTAAATGGACGACGACTAATTTCATATTATACGTGTTTCTTCCATCGCAGCACCCATTGCATAGCGTATTAGCATTAGACTGGAGCGATATGACGCCAAGTTTCCATTTTTTTTATCGTTACATTATCTTGACGATAATTCATACGGTGATAAGGTATGCATCGTCATAACCTCAATGATACTTGAGAATCGTGAGGTTATACTTTAAACTTCACATCCCAGATTTACGTAGTAGCATCGCATTCACATCAGCAATATTAGGCAGCTCTACGGCTGAACACTGCGTCGCATAAGGGCACGCACCAAAAAATTCCATCGTCATCGAGCATCGCAGGAGAGGGATCGCAATGTTGCACACCCCCACCAGCAATAGGACGATGCGCATGGGCTAAGTCCTCATCTCTCCCGTGCATGAAACCAAACCCGGAGTTTGATTCTTTCCGGTTGTAACTTCGGGTCGTAAGTTCTCATCAATGATACTGCGAACAAGTTCAGGTTAACTCAGCGAATGAAGGAATATAGTTGGGCAGTCGGGGTTGTGTGCACGTTCCCCGAGGGAAATGTGTGCCGATTTCATGCGCTGATTCATCGCTCATCGAATCGCCGGCCGATCTCGAGGCTGTTCGAACGATAGCCTACGGCACCCGACTTCAAAAGCATGGACATGCAACGCAGGCCCATGACAAGAGATGCACGCAGTAACGAATAATTAGGTAATTAGGAAAATCCATTAAGACTCAGTGAAATGCGAAACGGAGTTAAACTGATTTTTTATGTCTTTGAAAGACAATGGAAAACGGTCCATGAGGTCCCACGTGAATAATTCCACTCGTCTCATGAATTTTTTTCTTACCAGTTATTGTTAACTTTCCAAAAGTGGTAATAAATTTCTAGTAAAATAACAAAATTCACATCTTTCCTGTTAGAAGGTTTTGTTATGCCTTATAAAAAAACAATTAATTTTCTCTATTTTATATCATTTTTCTGCATTAAAAAAACAGCATAAAATAATCAACTTTTCAGTATTTGTATAGTTATTTATTATCCACCCGATATCACCTAAGCGTTAATATTTTATTCCAATGGGAAAAACTAACTTCATGTGATAAAATATTACCTTTATAAAATATTAGTTTTTTGGTGCTTAGACATTACTCTATTTGAAATATCTATCACAAGTAATTCTCTAGCAAGTACCTTCTTATTTTTTGTAATGATTCCTATGGTATCCTAATTCCACGTATTATTAATTTTCTGCTTTTTTACTAAAAGTACATTTTTCTTGGAGGAGAGGTCATGATACCATTTTATCCTTAGTTTTCCTTCTTTTCAAAATCCTCTTCCTCCAGTTGGCCTAGTCATTTAAGTACCCATGTCATTTTCTGGAGAGCACGAAAAGAGTATCTTACTGCATTTGAATTACTATCCATCAATTAAACCCGATATTATTGAAACCACAGTAAGAGAGCACTAAAAAAAGACACAGTAAATGAAAACGTTCGTGTGGAATGTGGCACTCTATAAACGCGTGGACAATTGGAAAGGCAGATCAGAAAAGAATAGAGCCCATCGAAACCTGATACTGGAGGTGCGTGCTAAAGATCAAGTGAACCTATTAAGTTAAATACGAGGAAGGACACACGATAGTAGAAGAAGAAAGGACGATATGGAGCACCATACGGAAAAGAAGAACCAGTTGGATTGGACACACATGGAGTCATAATGGATCTGTTAAAAGCATAATAGAAGGAAATGTACCAAGGGGAAGACCCATAGAAAAGTGCATAGGAAACATATGGAAGGATGTAGGAAAGAAGATATTACCAGGTCGTAAAGGAATTGGCATTGGATAGGGAAAGAAAGGAGGGCTGCAGTAAACCAATCTTAGGATTGAAGGACTATTGATGATGAATGATTATTGAAACATTTTGAAGTAGAATATATCCTCCAAATTTGATAGAAGGCACAAAGGAAAATAAGATTGCTGAAAGTACCTACAAATTAAAGGCGGCTGAAATTAAGCAAGATTGGCGAAAGAATCACTGATTTTCGTAATGGAGTTTTCACCTTAAGTTTAAAAAAATGTAACTTTTATCTGGAGTGCGTGGATTATTAGCGGAGGACGTAGTACGTCGAGGCGAAGTGTGAGAATTTGAAATGTAAGCATGGAAAATAATTGAGAAAGTTAGTTGGGCTGAAAGGGAAAATAAAGACGGGAGTTTTAAATACGATGCGAGAGGATGCTGGGTGAAACCAAAAGAAAGGCAAAAATGTGAGTGGAGGAAGTATGAGAGATGTGAGGTGGAGTGGAGAAGTATAAGAGGGAGATAGATATGTTCAAAGCTGTAATAGATGGGCAGACTAAATGGGATAGAGGAAAGAAGACAATAGGCTTTTTAGCCCACACGAAGGTAGGTAGAAAGCTCAAAGAGCTGAAGAAGGAAATAATAATGTAGGGCAAACTGAAAGTTCTCGCGATGCTTAGTAGGTACGTAATCTTTAATGGGGACCTCCCAAAACCTAACTGAAGTTAGATTACCATTAAAATAAAAAGATAAGACAAAGGAGTAATTTCCCTAATTTCTCACCTCTTTTTTCCCCTCATCTTAAGTAGTACCAAAAAACAGTCATTTGCAGATTACATCGTATATCAGAACAATCACTTTCATTTTCATTCACAAGTCCCAAGCAACCCATAGAGATACCTACTTTAAAATTTTGCATGCACATTGTCCACTGACTTTGATTAAAAATTCACGGTCATTTCATTATAGGATATTAGAATCATTTGTCAACCGGAGACCTAAAACGGCGGAAAATGAAAATAACGTAATCTCTCGAAATTTCTAATCGGGTAGAAGGGAAAATAATGAAACTTGATTTACCCCAAATACCTCACCTTTGAGAAAATATTCGAAAACTTTGAGGAGCTACAAGGACAGGAAATAATGCTTTTAATAAACGAAAACGATTAATAATCAACTACAACTTACGAAAAACGGTAAAATAAAAAACGGGCTGGGGTGAAATAATTAGAAAGTAGATCACGCAAACATTGAGCAAAAAAAAAACAAGATAAAAGAGTCATGAGACCGAATCGAAAGAAATGGAAGCGGAAGATGTATGGAGTCCCTTCTAAACTTGGATGATGATGGGCTGCGGAGGGCAGTGGTTTCCGCGCTGGCCCCTGCCGTGATCGCTACCGGGTGAGCGGGCGAAAGAAAGTATGTATTGCAGACGGCCCCTCCCACTCCGGCTGCCCCTCCCCCGCTTCCCACCCTTTGCAACGATTTCAGCGAGAGCTTCCGTCCCTTCATTTTCACGAGCCTGAGGTATATAAAGTCCGATGCGCCGCTCTTTCGGCACAACCACCTCCGACTCCTCCGAGAACCTTCCACTCCGAGAGCAAAAGGAACGACAACGCCATGAAAAGCCTGGTGAGTACCCGAAAGGTGGTCGCCCCCTCCGGTCACGATTTTTATAGCTCAATGCTCATGCGTTTCAACCCTTTCATTTTAAATGGGAACATTTCATCTGATGGTTTTATCGACTCTGTTCCCTTCTCCTCTAGGCAGTTAACTAAACAGTTAACATTTCTATTTATTTGGCCTCGTTTCTCCGTTCAAATATAGCTATTTATACATATTTTAGAGACCATTCAGTCACAGCTCTATCCCTTTTCCTAATTTTATTCAGTTTTTAAATTCTCATAAAGTTCTATATTGAAACAAAGCTAGAGCTTAAGAGATGTTTCTCAATTTGACGACAAAATATTCAGTTGATATCCGGAAGTGAATCATGTTTTCCTAAGTTTCATTGATGCGGGAGGGCGCTATTTTAAAGTAAACGTCTGGTGAAGCTCTTTCAAAATTAAACAACTGATAATGTTTCTAATCTAGAAAAATGTTTCGTCACTAATTATAATTTTGAATTCATCCCATTTGCAGAAATCGAAACTTCGGTTTTATGCATAGCGATTCAAAGATGTTTCTGATAGTTTAGCGCTTAAAGACGCAAAACGCCTTCACAAAAGCTAGTGAATTTTAGACATTCCCTACATAATATGTCATTGGTCAAAATTGAGCTATTCCAAAGTTCGCACACAAATGAAAATTGTACGGCTGGAAGAGACTGGTTTCTCTCCACTTCGCTGGGTGCCGGTGCTCCATTTCCAAAATTTCTTACGGAAGCAGAAATTCAGATGCATCATATTTCGAAACATTGAGGAATTTACGCCGGGAATATTCTCAAGCGGGTTCTTCTTTAGTCCACATCCTTCTAGGCATTTATTTTTCTTCCGATCGCTATCATATTTCAATCCCTCAACTTGAGAGCTCTGGATTCGCTACGTAAATATGCACTAGATATATCACGAGAACCCAAAATCCCGTCCGAAAGTTGATGGTTCGGAGACCCTTAAGCCGTCTATTTCCTGAAGTCACTGACATCAACATGGATTACTTTCAGATTTGCCTCGCTGTCTTGGCACTTGCTTCTTCGGGGCTCTCCAAAGAAGAGAAGAAACAAGAAAAACGAGGCCTGTTGGGACTTGGCCATGGTGGTGGTAGCGGTGGATTTGGTGCCGGAGGTGGCCTATACCACGGGGGTGGAGGATACGGGGGTGGAGGATATGGGGGAGGCCTCAGCTACGGGCTGGGTTCATCCTACGGCGGCGGCTACGGCCACGGAGGCGGATTAGGAGGTTACGGCGGAGGAGCCATCGGAGGAGGAGGATTCGGTGGTGGACTCGGCGGACTCGGCGGAGGCCTCGGAGGAGGACTCGGTGGAGGGCTCGGAGGAGGACTCGGCGGAGGACTCGGAGGAGGACTCGGCGGAGGATTTGGCGGAGGTCTCGGCGGAGGAGGAGGCATCGGTGGAGGCAGCGTCTCCGTGAGGACAGTGACCGTCCCACGACCTGTCCCCGTTCCACAGCCATACCCTGTCACTGTCAATCGACCTGTCCCCGTGCCACAGGCCGTGCCCGTTCCCATTAACGTCCCGCGTCCCGTTCCCGTGTCAGTACCCCAAGCCGTTCCCGTCGTCGTCCCAAGACCCATTCCTGTCACTGTTCCCCGTCCATACCCCGTTCCCGTTCCCCGGCCAGTGGCTGTCCCCGTTGCCGTACCAAGACCCGTCGTAGTGCCACAGCCGTACCCAGTGACGGTTCCAAGGCCTGTAGCCGTTCCAGTGGCACAGCCCGTGGTCGTCCCTCAGCCATACATCGTTAACGTAGGAGGCGCCGGTGGAGCTGGAGGCGGCGGATTCGGAGGTGGAGCCATCGGGGGTGGTTTGGGAGGCGGTCTTGGAGGAGGTTTGGGACGCGGTTTTGGAGGAGGTTATGGAGGCGGACTTGGAGGCGGACTTGGAGGCGGACTTGGAGGTGGCATCGGAGGAGGCCATGGTTTCGGAGGCGGTTACGGAAGTGGTATCGGAAGCAGTTACGGAAGTGGTATCGGAGGCGGTATCGGAGGAGGACACGGTCTTGGAGGCGGTTTCGGGGGAAGCATCGGAGGAGGCCACGGTTTAGTGGGCGGATACGGAGGCGGACTCGGAGGTGGATACGGAGGGGGGCACAGCCTGGGCGGTGGACTCGGAGGTGGCTACGGACTCGGCGGCGGCCAGCTGTCCATCAGCAGCGGAGGGTACGGAAAATCCAAATATTAGACTCTACCCATTGTCGACCGTCAGAATGACAAGTGAGCTGTGAGACTGAGTTTAATAAAAAAATTAACAAGTTCCTCATATTACGCAAAGCGCCACTACTATCGTTCCATTCTTTATAACTCTCATTATCTTTGTACATGTTTCGATCATCTCAATAAAAGTTAATATTTTTTCATAAACATTCTCTTTTTTATTTGCTACTTTCTATTATATTTCATTAATTCCGACATTTCGGAATTATTGAAAAAACTGAAGAATCATGCCGGCGCACCTCATATATTTTATAAGGGTCTCGGCACAAATATTATCATATGATGAAGCTCCACGGCACTGCCTTAAAGCGTCTTCTACATCGCTCATTATTCAACAACTTCGTATTTTCTCCTCGAATTATTTCAAGTTTAAAGACCCGTTCCTATAACCCTGAGGCCATGCAGCTTCCAATTGTGGCTCAAAAAAGAGAAAAAGGAGAATGCAATTTAACTGTGAACTATTCTAGTTTCTCTCATCGCAAATGAATGCATACCATTAAGTGAAAGAGAACCAGCAAAGCATTCTATAATGTTTACGCTATTATCCAAACGTTAAGTCTGCTTTCTCCTATTCTCCCTCTATTTTTTTATATTCTTTAATAATCCGTACTATGTAGTGTCAGCAATGCTAATACAAGACAAAAAATTCTAACTAAAACGAAAATATTCCAAAACCAGAATACTAATTTCAATGCTCTGGATGATAAATAATGCTTACCTATATAACACCATCCATTTCCTTACAATGTATATTATCATACAAGAATGACAAGTTCATTACTCAAGTAAATTACAATTACTGATTAAGTTTAGCCAATTTCTTTGATTCAATAATTTTTGGTTTTAAATGGTTTTAAATTGAAATTTCAGTAACACAAATGAGTACATGTATTTAACATATTGATAAAAAAAGTTAATCCTTAAGAACTTGAACGTGAACGGAATGGAAGGAATTAAAATGCAGCAATAATTATAAATTAAGGATATCATCAACTAACTAGCAACTAGAGTTATTAATTGCATGCTAAAAAATATCCAAATAGAATCTTTGGATTTCCTTAACCTCACAGAAATCAACGAGAAGGCTGGACTGACCGGCGTAAGTAGGCCTTAGGGCCTTAATGACGGCTAACCATCTGTGAACAGGCAGACGCACACATAAAATGACAACTACATCCACCAAATCCCTTTTCCCCGCTCAAAAGCAGACACCTTACCTTCCATCCCATTTTAATTTCAGGTCTCTAAGGATTGAAAAGTCATGCCCAATATTTTTGGCACATAACATCTGTCCCCTTCTAGTTCACGACAAACGGCTTCCGCCGAAACAGTTTCTCATTCGGAGGGATTGAAACTTAACCCTTTTGAAACGGGACCGCCCGATTATTTTTTTCTTCCCTTTAGCGAGCATGCACCTGTGAAAACTTTCCATTTTATTCACATCGGGTTCGAGTTTCCAATCCTCATTCCCTCCCTTCCATGGCAAAGGAAAGGAAAATTCTAGAAATTACAATAGCTAGCGGGCGAAAAAAAAATCTGTGAAAATGCCAAGTCAGCACGAATTCAGTAAAAATGACCACCTTTATTCTTTCTTCACTCGTTCCGTAGTGAGATGAAGGAAGTTCCGAAACAATAAGTGCGTTCAGAAAAATCACATCAAACCGTGCTCAAGGGACGTACCAAACACACACGTGTATTGATGCGTGTTCCTTCGCAATGCAACTAACTTTAACGTGAAAATAAAGTTTTGAAGTAACAAAGATTCAAGTATTATTACGGCCTTATTTTAATTGTTTTAAAAATCGTAATAAAATAGAATAAATCAACTATAATAGTAATGGCGTGGCGTTTATATACACGTCAATAACGTCCCAACGGTTTCCTTAAGCGACGCTAATTTCTCTAAGAGTTCACTTTATTCCCGCTTGTATTAGAGTTCAAAATCGAGAATGTCTCTCCAGATCGGCCACGTCATTCACTCAATACCTTACCACATTACTGGATTACTGGATGAAAATAACTATTCACGATATTCAATTTCACCACCGAAAAACTACACTAGCTCAACTAAACGATACCCACTCCCCCTCCTCCCCGATCCCAAATAATCGTCCGACGAGTATTAAAAAAAATCCAGTTTAAGTGCCCTCTCGTCACGGCTTCCTTCCTCACTGCCAATCGGAAACCATGTCCCAAGCAGCGCGACTTATACCTATCCCAAAGACTCATGTGATAGTTAATTTGGCCTTCCTCACAATGCACCACCTCGCGATGATGACAGGATCGAAAAGACGGCCACTATTTACCTAAACTGTCGGACGACCCGCGAACACTTCACCCTAAGTCATATATAAAATACATCGTTCAGCGATTTTACCACTTTTCCATTCACCCTTCAGCAAAAAAATAAATCAGCACCTTCACATAGACTTAATTTGCAATATAATATTATGAAAAAGGTAGAGCATATCATCACAGCATACTAGAACACATCGGATAGCAAAAAGCGCATCTATCAGTTAAAACACGGTACATGAACAATTTTTATCACATGGATACAACGAAAAATTACGAGACGTTCAAAGCCAAGGTGATTCAGAGTTGCCCTTGAGAGGGAGGGAGTTGAGAGCTACTATATCCACGAGTACGCATATGCCAATTAAATCAGCGTATGATTTGAATCAATTCAACAGGAGTGTATTCTAGAAATGTCAATAATTCAAATACATGCAATACGAACCGATCGTTTAAATACGATCAATTAAGTGAGAGAATTCAACCCTAGAATTTGAACCAAGGAATAGAAATAGTAGATATTGAATTGAAATTAGAAACCTTGAAATTCCATAGAAACTTTATTAAAAACACGACCTAGGTTTTGACGTTGGTCGTGATTATCAGGAGGTCATCATGACGTCCAAACCTAGGTCTTGTTTTTAATAAAGTTTGTTTGGAATTATAAAGTGACTACTTTCAATCCAACATGTTGAGTCAATTCCATAAAGTTACGCCTGAGACAACGAATTTAGAAGTAGTGGATTCACTGTCATACATTTGGCACTCATAATATTTGCATAAATATTTAGAAATTACTTCCCAAAATTTTTCCGGCTAAAAGTGTGGTGATTGATAAGAGGAAACGTCAAATCATAAAAAATAAGCCTTAAGATATTTCTAAATGATTGGGGAATGATTTATACAAATACCTATTGAAAAAGAACAATAGATACCACAGAAAATTTAATGTCACGACGAATTTCATCGTTTTTAGACATCATTAGACCTGGTGAACCCGTAATGGAGAAATGCTTCTCTTAATTAAATTTTCTGAAAAATATCAATATTGTGCTCTTTCAATAGATATTCAAAAATTCTATGTAATGAAGCTTGAAGTAGTACAGTTCATTTACACAAATAGTTTCTTGTGATATCGGTATTTTAATTCCCCTCAATGAAATTTATATAAATTTACGTAAATGTTTACGCCAATAGCGATTAAAATTTAATTTATGATAGCAAAATATAATTGAGAAATTTTAATACTTTAACCCAAATTATAAATGTTTCGTTTTTCATGGAAAAACTGATCAGATATATGTACACTAGTTAACCAATGATAAGTCAAGAGTATGTAAGCAGTAAAAAGTAATTAGATTTTGTTAATTAGCATGTATGTAAGAATAAAGTGCAAAATGCAATTCTTTTCCATTAAATTCAATTGAAAACAAATGTTTTCGCCATAAAATAGAACTGTGATTTCATCGATGAACTGAAAGTGGGAATAAGAATAATTTAGTGAAATGCTAAATACCACTGTGAAGAGAAGAGTTTAGAGTTAACGTTAACACTATCTATGAATAAGCGATGTTTCTTAATCTAACTGCAGCAGTTAATTCCACCTTAAAAATAAACCTAATGCACGTTGTATACTCCAGCAAAACTAGTGCTATTATTTTTTTAACATGTCCTTCGGGGTGATTGGATGAGAATTTTCCCAACCGTAATCGTACTCCCATATCACCTGCAAAGTAAAACCTTTGTAATACTTAGCTTCCAAATCAATCGCGCTTCCTTCGGTCATGATAGCAAAATATTTCCAATGAAAGTTAACCGAGGCCAATTGGAGACCTGCTGATTTCTCAAGCTCCTTATTCATGTTAACTTTCATCTACCTATTTCTCCCCTTAAAGTGAACCATAATTGCTTATAAATACGCCTTGGAAAATTCTAAGCGTATTTCTAGGACTAGGAATGCGCCGGTAATCCTTGAAAAAAAAATCGTTTCCGGAATTCTTGCCACCCGAGTGATCTTTGCGTCATCCGCGCTGCTTTTAACTTTCCTCGAGAGCCGACCGTGCTTAGCGTGATGTCTACGCGTGCCGGGACACGTGCTGGAACGTTTTCGAGTAATTACGGAAAATCTAGAGTGCATTTCAGTAATCGAACCCACTAACATCACCCGTGAGGAGTAATCTCACTCTCCGTTATGTCAGAGCTAACATTTGGACGCAATTGGGAACCCCTTCTCTCCGTCCCCCATTGCACGCACCCCGCGTGCATGTGGGACTTTTTGGAAATTTTTGTCCAAGCCTCACCGCTGTCCCACCGATCTCTTTTTCAGAGCAAAGAAAATCCAACCTAAGCGTCGGAAAATTTATGGCTTCCTTTACAAGTGATTTTAGACTGTGAAGTGAAGGGTGTTTCCATAATGAAGGCCTTCGTTGGAAGTTTCCCCCCGTTTCCTTTCTCGCTTTCGAGCATTCCGTTGCTGACCTTTGGTACCAAATGGCAGTAATGGTTAGACGTAGACTTGTGCTCATGACGCCATTGACCTTTTACTTTTTCGCTTATTTTTTTTCAAATTCTGAGTACTGTTTCTTACTTCACTGAGCATAATTTCATGATTATTGGACGGAAAAATCTTTTTGAAATTTTAGATTTTCCTGTTCCCTCCGTTTTTTCTCATTATGACTAAGCCACCGTCAGCGTTCGAAAACGCATTAAATTCTAATCTTAAAACAGACCAACCACAGACAATATAGCTTTCACAATAAACAAAATTCATTCTAAGACGATTAATAGATACTCTATTTAAATTTCATAGGAATACAAAGTAATTTTATTACTTACTTACGCAAGAACATATTTACTACTCAAAGTTTCTATGAAAGTTTCTACAAATATTTCGTAGATTCATGTAGCCTGGGATATTATTTAATTTCCTTTTTGTATTATTCACCGCAAAAAAATAATAATATAAAAGCAAATTCTAAAACTTTAGTTGCCAGTCACTCATCTTTGCTCATTAGTGTCTCTAAAACTTTAAAAATTCATAGTTCTATAAACATATAGGTACATTATGAAATTAGTAACCTCGGGACGCATTAGAGGGGTAATTCCAGACTTTTTAATTGACATATTCATATTTTTAGGCCAAATCTTTGTCAAAACTACAGGAAGTGCAAATAAAGCCCTAATATAACATTAAAACTCAACCGTTTGATGAATTAGCGGGTACTCACAGGATGATTAGTGGCTGAATGCATCTATCAGTGGCTAAAAGTGGCTGAACGATACAATATTTACAATTTGCACATTTTCTGAAACAGCATTTGCAATAACGATCTTGGGCGTGGTTTTTCTTGTTAATTTGTCGCGTCATAAATACAATTCATTATTATTACTTTATTCCCTAAATTACCATAATCCTCCGAGTACTACTATCGGTTTCCGTTTAGCTTGACGAAAAAAATGTGACTCAATATTTAAAAACTTATTTTTTTAATATAGAATTTTATAATTTTTTGCATGGGGCTGAGCTGCTGACCGGAGGGCCCGGATTCGAATCCCGGTGACGACCGATTATGGACACCCTTAGCTTCACTCAAGCTGTGTACCATTTTCCGGGTACTAGGTCGTCCTGGGAAATCACTGGCGGTACAGGGAAAGGAACTGGCCACCC
>LYUA01003415.1:108126-122977 GCA_002093875.1 Calopteryx splendens
GGTCGTCCTGGGAAATCACTGGCGGTACAGGGAAAGGAACTGGCCACCCTACTATTATGTATGAATTTCACTTGCTGTTGAGCTTAGTATTGGGTGAGGTCATTCCTCACCTATCAAACCGACCTTCGGGCTGATTACCGTGACTATAATTTTTTGCAAGAAATATTTAATAGTTAAAAATACCGTACTTCTTGTAAGACTTGTCGGAAATTAAACCAAACAGTTCCATAAATGTATGCAAAAATTCAAATTATCTCTACGAAATTTTATCCTTATTAGGTCAATTGTAGGGTTAGGGTCAAGACATAACTAGGTTGGTTCAAATCTTGGCACAAAACAAAGCAACAGTCAAGAGTTTCTCCAGAGAAATATTGTGCCTTGAACCACTTTGCCATTGCGAACGCTGCTTTGCTACTACTCCATTAATCTGGGCCAAAGCAGGTCAAAAATCCGCTTGAACTTCCCGAATAAACACAGAATGGCCATGAGGACTGAAATCTCAGGTGTGTCGAGCGAGCATCGAACTCTATCAAGATATTCGGAGGAGTTAAGTTTTATGAGAGAAATCGCCGGTGTATAGAGAAGGGAAGGGAGCATCGGTTCGCTGAAAAGAGAAAGGTAAATTAGACTTACATCATTAAAGTCACTTCTACTAGAAAGAAAAAAAAGAATGAATGAGGAGGAGGATTCCATGGGAAATGGAAAATGGGGGCAGTTCTAAACACCATTCAATCTGTCCATCACCATGCCACTCACCAAGTGAAGCTGGTAACAAAGTCAGCGGTTTTTATTTCCATATCTCATCATGCAATTGCTCTTTTATACATTTCACTTCCATAGCGCATGCAGATTGTTGTTAATGCGCTCAAATAAATTCTATATTTTTAATACCTGGATCACCTAAATCTTTCCTGTTGCTCTTTCAGTCATTTTCAAGCGTTTGTTGCATTTCATACTCACGTAATTTTGAATTACTGAGCAAGTTCAATAACTGTCTTCCTTCAACTATTGCATGGAAAAAATAAAAATGAAGGAAATTCAGTGCAATTCGCAGTCTATATAAATTTCCTTTTGACAATACATTGGCGAATAAAGTTTTGGATTAAATTTTAATGAATCAATTCAACTATCTAGTGGCAATGCCAAGAAAAACCATCTTTTTGAATCTATATATGAATATTAAAATAGGTTTCCAGTAACTTTGCAAATTACCGCCCAACAAGCTTGTTCTTAGTAGTGATATAATGTCGCTCATTCTATTTCTAATGGTTAGTAATTACAGATTAATAGGAAGTTAAGAAAGGGAAGCGTGGATATAAAACGATAGCCTGTAAATTTCCTCTTAACAAAAGGTTTTCGTGTACTTTAGCATCTAACGTTTCGACGGCAATCCAAGAGATCGGAATGTTCTTTCCAATTGGTATGCATGCATTAGGTCAAACAGGAAAACTCGAAACCGCGTTCTTATTCAAAAAAATTATTATTGCACGTGTCTCTTTATGCGGTCCATAACCCCTCTGAGTAGTGTTATTCCTTTAGTGCATGCCTGGTGTGGACTAAACCACTGCCACACACCGCAGAGGTAGCTTGTAAGGCATTACGTAGATATAGATACAATGAATAGAATAACCTTATGGGTTGGACACAACTTGAGGCATTATAGATTTATTGGGATCATAAAAGAGGGAAAGTCCCACGAGGAAACACTAGGAACAAATACTTAGGCTAATAAAGAGGAACACAGACGGAATAACTAACTAAAGAGAGTGAACACTTCAAAGAGAACAATGGAGGGTTGCAGTTAACCAATCTTCTGGTAGAAATGAAAATTATCATGATAGAAGTTATAACTTGCTTCTTATTTTAATCGCCTTCTCACACATCTTCACATAATTTGAGATAATGGCGAGCAGAGTTAGATTCAGCCAAGAGGGGGAAGGGATATTTATCTGGAACTAGCTTGCCTGGTTCTTACAAAAAGGCCACTATTTTCCGCATCGGAGCCTTTGAGCAAAATCCAACATGCGTGGATCAAGTTGTTTCCTTTTTCCCACCCATAAATAAAAAGCAAGCTGTCGAGAAGCGTTGGAGATGACCCCGGCAGCAACAAGGGGCGAATAACTACTAAAGTAATCTCTCAATCACCTTTCTACCCATTTAAAACTAAATTGCTTAAGGGATTTAAAGAAAGGCAAAAATAACGGTGATGATATAATAATTTCTTCTCGGCGTTATGAAACTCCCTTTGCGAGCCTTGGCCGAAGATAAATTTTAATCTGCCCAGCCCATCACTTACATCATTCTTGTGCTAAATTTATTTTCCAAAATAAAATACCAACGATAATTAAGTAAAAACTGATGAGAACTCATAACTTTGCCAAAGATGACCTCAACGAATCAGAACATTAATATCCCTGATATCGGATGCTCGTCATTTTTAAAAAATAAATAAGGTCGTCACATTTTCCATGTCTAATTACCTTAGCCACTTCCTTCAAAAAGTTTCCCCTTTCCATAAAAACTTATGAGAAAACAATTCTGATTGTATCCTCCTCGTGATTATAGAATAATAGAATACGTTTTCTGAATGGTCTCTAACTGAAAGGATTTACAACCGCATACTAAACTAAGCGATCCTTCCGCCCAAGAATGACAGACCATGATGTGATAGCCAAAAAAAGTAAGCCATCAGATTCTACGCAAAAACAATAATGAGCCCAATCCTTGTTTTCTTTTTTTGTTTCGAAATCAACCCATTGAATGAATGTCACATCAAAAGATGGTGCTAAATATCATTCAATTGAAATGGAAACAAATATAAGAAATTATATCACATTACAGGAGTTGAAATTGTTAAAAGTTGATGAATTGTTATTTAAAGCACATTCGTGAGTGGAATTTAGAATTTATATTTTCGAAGATATCAAAGAGTTAATAAAAAGTACGATATTCAAATTGAGCTAAAATCCTCACACCACCAGTTTTCAGTAATCGTTATTACGTGAGTTATCATTAATTTAGTATTTGCTGTAGGTGTGCCATAATAAATTTAGATATCTTATAAACTACAGCTTCAACAAAAATTTGGCTTTAAAACTAAATTCTCATAAAATATTTTATTGTAGAAATCCACAATCTATCAACATCAATCAATCAATTTAAGAATAAATAGTGATACAAACACTGTAAAATTGTCAAAGCATTTTGGGTCCTTGGGTCTCAAGGAGTGTTTCCGTCAAAATTCTGAAGCATAATTTTTTTCATATATGAATCACTTTACCTCATCCATTTAGTGGAAAAGTACAAAGCTTACTTATTTAATCGATATCAGACACTTCCACAAAGTCATGCCTGAAACTACTAAACTTTAACTTATATTACGTACAGCGACCTTATATTTGCGGCACAAAGGTAATGGCTGGATGTAAATAACCTCATGAATATACACATATACCATTGTTAAAACCTCAATCATAGAAGAATTCGCCCCATTACATCAATAATCCCCGGGTAGCTCGAATTAATTCTATATCGGAATTCAATTTATCCTAAAACAAAGTATCCCTGGACCTCAGCAGCTAAAAATAATCAAATTTACAATTCATCGGGTCAATTACTTACCGCTGGCATCATTGAGGCATCACGGTACTGTGTCCGAGAATCTCACATAAGAAACGATCAGCAACTGGAATTTAAGCAAGAAGGTTTTTTATTTTCGTCTTGGCGACATTATTACTCTGAAAGATTAAATTAAAAAAATAGATGGTTATCTCAGTTTACCTCTAATATTACTATGCGCGCTAATATATTGTCAAATATTGAAACATATTCAGATCCTCTTAACTTCGATCGTCGAACAACGTGAAATCAGTAGTGATATATCTCATCCTATACTTCCTTAAAATACTCTCTCCTCTGAAGTTTCAATCCGATGCATTTTCCATATTGTAGGTTTCACTAAACCGTGGCAATCATGCATCTGTATGGATTAAAAAGAATGACGCAGTGATGATACGAATCTTCGAATCAGGCCGAGAGGGCCTTGTTACTCTCAAATCAAATTGCACATCACCTCCTGAGTCTCTAAAGGAAGATTTCGTATGAAACAGTTCCTCGAGCCATATGAGATCGAGACGAGAATAAGATGAGATCCTCCTTTTACCCAATTACCTAAATATTTTATTTGAAGACATTCTTATAGGTGGATATATTTGGATAGAATTATTTATGGGGATGGGTTAGACGAGGCAGATAATGCACTAAATAAACATTTATGAAAATTGAGTGTTGCATTACCAATCCTTTTAACAAATGTCTTAAATTGCTCCGTACCTCTCTCGAAAAGTATATTTCATTATACCTACTCACCCTGTTCCTCCCCACAACGGTCCGGAAAGCGCAAGGTCAATGTAGGAACAAAACCGACTGCAATGGTGGGTCACTTTCAGTAACAATAAAGGGCATTATTAGAGTGATTGAGATCGAAGGCCCCTTCTTCCATTTACCTTCTCGTCACGTTTGGTTGGTATGATACAAACAAAAAATTTAGCAATGCGAAATTTAATACTATAAGAGCAAAATACACATCTATTGGTGGAAGAAACGAAAGAATTATATCTTGATACCATTAATGAAAAAGCTCATTACAGAAAAACACTTTCAAAAAAGAAAGAGCAAAAAAAAGCGAGTATAACTGAGACAAAGATCATGTACGTGACCATGATCATGGCAGTGAAAGTTAAAAAGAGGGTTTTACTGTTATAGAGTAAAAATAAAGTAAGAAGAAACTTTAAAATATATATATATATATATATATACATACATATATACAACAGCATTCAACACGAAAGTTGGCAGGGTAGGTGAGGGAGGAGCTCACCCAGTACTAAGCCCAACGCCGTGTGAAATTCACATATCAGTGTAGGGTGGCCAGTTCCCTACCGTATATCACCTGTGATTTCTCAGGAAGACCCGGCACCCAAAAAATGGTGCGCAGCTTGGGTGAAGCTGAGGATGCATAGAGGCATCACACGGAATCGAACCCGAGCCCTGCGGTTAGTAGCTCAGGGCTCTACCCACTGGACTACCGTTTGCACCATTGCACGTGCTAAATCCCAGGAGAGACAGAGGGATGCCAATAATGTTTAGACGGACACGCTTTCGGGTGGGGATAATAATTTGCAATTAAGAAATATAACTTTTAAAATTCAAGAAAATTAAATGGAGAAAGGGTGCAAAAGTGGAAAGTACAAATTGTATTGGAACCAAAAGGAAATACCAAGAAGTAGTTGATTACGTTCTACGTAACTTAAGGTAGATTGAATAGGGGAATAAAAAAATGTAATAAGAACTTAAAAAGGGAATAAGTACTTCTTGGGAAAAAATATGAATGGTGACCACGATAAGAAACATTTTATTACCGTCATCGTCGAAAAGCTATGGATTACGTGAGAAATTATTAAGGAAGATATGAAAACGCGTAGAAAATGAGATAAGAAGCAAAAGACTTTTGAAAGTTAATGTTAATCCTTATTCCAAAAAGGAAAAAACCAATAGTATGTGAAAACTATAGGACCACAAGTTTTACTTTGTACTTTGCAAAGTTAGTCCTAAGGCTGTGTCCCAACGTTCCTAGCAAAAAGTACGCAAGAAGGCTGGGTTAGTCAGGTGGGTTACGCGCTCGCCTACAAACCCAGAGGTCGCGGGTTCGAGTCCCACCTCGGGCATGATTGTTGTGTAAACTTTAGTGGTTTGGCCCATGAGAAACCTGATGAAAAGCCAGGAATGGCTTATCGTGATCCCAGATGTACACGATCCCCAAGTAGTGTCCAGGAAGAACAAAGAAAAGAAAAAAAACAAACTGATCGCTCTCATTTTCTTTGCACAGACCGCATAAGCGGAAAAATCAAAATTCACTTTTCCAGCATTACTTATTTGCACGCATGGTGGAAACTACCACCACTTAACTGGCATTTTGTAAATTCTTTCATAAATTTATTCTTTGGAGTACTCTACTGGATATTATTTTTGACAAATGATATTACTACCCTAACCAGAAAGAGAATTGAGTAATCCAAGTAACCATTTTCTAAAAGGAGGAAAATAATAACACGCCTATGTATAAGGCCTAAAATAAAAGATTACTTTGGACATACTACAGATAAGGCACCGTTGTTATGACTCGGAAACAGGGAATTTGTTGAACGTAGATAGAAGAATTTTTAGATAGGGTTGTGGAGAATGATGTTTAAATTATGTTGAATCGAGACTAAAGCAAACGGAGGATTCTATAAATGGTAGAAAAATTAGAGGAAGTTGCTGAAGTAAATTCGTATTAGGCAGAAGCGTATGGTGGAGGAAGATATAAGTAGTGGGATTTGAAATCCAGTGATGAGAATGCCATTTGGGGAGAAAAGTAATGGAAAATTTTAAACGTATTCACGGGGGTAGAGAATATAAAGAAGAAGGAAATAATGTGTGAAAAAGATTTTCATATTGTTTTGAAGTGCTTAAGAAGTCAACGACTATGGATAAAAGTTTGCAGGGAAAGTCCAAAGTTGATCTAAAATTAATAATAATAATAGTAATTGATTGTGATAAGAATACCATGAGAACAAAATCCTGATGCCTACAGATTGTATACTTCCAATTCGGTGAAACATAAAATTACTTCTAGGAACATCTTCCTTATTTGTTAACCACTCAGTCTCGTTTTCAAATGACGCTGTCCTAGATCAATAAAATTATATTACCTGTGACCTTACGGAGGAGATTTCAAATTTCCTGTCCTAGGTTTATTTAGCCTGATAATTCCATAGTTAAAATTATGAAAGTGTGACTTGCATTGTAACGGTATGCATTTTGAAGTGAAATCTTTCTGAGTATGTGGATGCAATAATGGGTAGCCATCTCTTGATTTGCAGGTTTTCGTCATGGCAATGAGCAGATGGTTTCCGGTCTTTTCGCGAAAAAGTTTAGGTCAGCGGTGGCTGCCAGATTGCCTTCCGTAACTCCATTTTCCTCATCTTTTAAACTTCTTTCTGCGTTCTTACTTCTCATGGGTGGAAAAGGCATGTTCAAAGGGTAGAACTATGAAATAAATCATTGATTATTTCATCCGTAGAAGCAACTAAATAAATAAATAGCAAAAGTTTTCATTTGCCAAATTTCATCAATTTAAGGCAGTTTGAAAATAAATGACTACTAATTTAATAATTTTCAATTTTAAAGTAGCGAAATTAGTTTGCATCCATGCAGTTTTGTATTATAATATTTATGCAATATAGCCATTACTATTTAAATTATAACAAAAATATTTAGAGGTGTATCATCGCACTATATTCTCCAAGATGTTTTAACAAGCCAAACGTTCTGGCCAACGTATTTTCTCTATGTTAAGGACAAGATTGGTGTTACCTATTCTTTTCCTTATTCCTACATAATTCATTAAAGAATATAAGTGGTTATACGGAAATATCTCAAGGTATAATAGAATCATTTCAGTGTCAGTAAAAGAGACTGCGGCAGTTGATTTGCTACCCTCTCCAGGCAGCTGAAAGCGAGAGTACTGCCACCATATCGTCTCCAGAAACACAATTCCTTCTCTTCCGTTATCCACCCCTTCCACTGCGTCCTCTCCGGTTGATTTCCTCGTCCCTCCCCGGCTTAACTAGTAGAAATTGGGAGTCTTCCTCAATATAAAAGTTCGTCGAGCAATACTCGACGGCATTACCACCCCAGAATCCCTTTACGTGAACATCCATTTCTCACTAAGGCTTGTGGACATAACATCGAAATGAAGGGCCTGGTTAGTATGTTCCCTTATGCGGAGGTACTCACACTTAAGTTCCACCAACCGTTTCCTAATCTGATTACCACGGCCTCCGATTTAGGCCATCAAATGTCAGAATGAGTTTAAATGTATTATCGCGATTATTAGCTAGCGGATTTCAAGCATTGATCATGAGACGCTTTAGTTCTCGTTAATTTTTCAATTTATGAATATTTTATTCAGATAAGGCGTCCATAATACGTATGATAAGACATTATTAACTATCTGGATTAATATGCGAAAAAATTCACAACACAAAGATCATTCACCTTAACCAGGACTCGAACCCAGGGCCATTGATTTCCGGGTAAGTGCTTTACCCAGTTAGCTACCCAATCTCTTACACTGTGATTTTCTGACTGTGATGAGATCCGGGTTCGAGTCCCGGTCAGGCGAATGATTTATGCATTGCGAAGTATTTCGCATATAAATAAGCAACACTGGGTGACTCCGCTAAAGTTACTGTTAGTTTCTTCTCTGGATTTAGTATTTTTTCCATGGTCCGACGTTGCCGTCAAAAGACACACCATTAAGGTATGTGCTGTTTCTTTCGAGGCGACCCTGGTTTTCGTTTCACCCATCGTGAGCATACGGATATAGACCTTCTGATAAAATGACGAAGGTCACTTTATTTTTTCCCTGTCGAGGAACATAGTAGATAAACCGAAATTTCCTCCGTAATTTATGGTATTTGGAGTTAAAAGGTCATTTAATTTCTTTACGAAAAATATAGGTACTAGAGTTCTCGGGAGAAATGTTTACCGATGAACAACGCTTACGTTCACGCGTCTCATAATTATCTTCCATTTAACTTTTTTATTCTTTTCGCACACATCCACGGACAGGGATCAGCGCTCAGGCTAAACGTAAATGTTGTCAATTTAAATTAATGATACTATTGTCTTTTTCAGATTTTCCTCGCTGTCTTGGCAATTGCTTCCCTGGCATTTTCTGAAGAAGAGAAGAAACAAGAAAAACGAGGAACTCTGGGTCTCGGCACAGGTCACGAAGGTTTTGGCTCCGGAATTGGTCAGAGACAGGGAGATGGAAGCCATGGCTACGGAGGAAGTCTTAGCCACGGGGGCGGTTTCGGACAAGGGGGCGGTTTAGGACACGGGGGTGGTTTCGGCGATTTGGGAGGAGGACACGGCGGAGGATTGGGGGGAGGACTGAGCCAAGTACTCGGCGGAGGCTTTGGCGGTGGCCTCGGCGGAGGAGCAATCGGCGGAGGAGGAATCGGCGGAGGAGGCGGCGTCAACGTGAGGACAGTGACAGTTCCGCGACCAGTCTCCGTACAACAGCCATACCCCGTCACAGTGAACCGACCCGTCCCCGTCCCACAAGCCGTACCCGTTCCCGTCAACGTCCCACGTCCCGTTCCCGTGCCAGTACCCCAACCCGTTCCCGTCACAGTTCCAAGACCAGTTCCAGTCATTGTTATCCGTCCATATCCCGTTCCCGTTCCAAGACTGGTCAGGATTCCCGTCGCCGTCCCTAGGCCTGTCGTCGTTCTGCAGCCGTTCCAAGTAACGGTCCCAAGACCTGTGCCCGTTCCAGTTGCGCAACCCGTGGTGATCCCTCAGCCATTCATCGTTAACGTGGGAGGCGCCGGGGTAGCGGGAAGTGCCGGTGGAGCCGGAAGCGCCGGATTCGGAGGTGGAGCCTTAGGAGGAGGTTTGGGAGCCGGTTTTGGAGGATTCCATGGCTTCGGAGGCGGTATCGTAGGGAATCATGCCCTCGGAAGTGGAATCGGAGGAGGTAATGGTTCTGGAGGCGGGACTGCCCTGAAGGGTGGATACGGAGGGGGCCAAGATCTTAGAGGTGGATACGGGGTTGGAAACAGTGCAATAGACAATGGAGGATACGGAGGTCATGGAAACAACAAAGGTGGTTATGGCCTCGGGGGCAGCATCGAAAGCGGCCACGGTGTTGGAATTTCCCAAAACGGTGTTGGAAAGGGGAGGCTGTAAACACCACTCCACCAGTCCATCGCATGATTACTGAAGAAGACGAGCTGTCAAAATGTTCCTACTTTCATATTTCATCTCAAATCACTCATTCATTTCATCTCGCATTGCTGTACAAATGTCAAATACCTACTTAACACAGTCAACCGAATAAAATACGTTATTTTACGAGTAGGCCTACGCAATCTGTACCCATTCCAGGCCGAAGAGGTTCCTCAGCCGCTGGAGCTTCTAGAGACGCCAGGAGGTGTTTTAGAAGGCGGTATGGGATAAGGACATGGCGTTGAAAGCGGTTCGGGAGGTGGTATCGGAGGCGGCTATGATACACTCAAGGTGGTATCTCCTTAAGAAGTATTCAGAGTTGGTTACCATATTGACGGTGGAGTGGAGCTTCAGAGGTGGTTATGGGGTTGGGGGTGGATGTGGGTGACAGGTGAATATTTTTACACGTGTTTGGAAAGTACAGGAAGCTGTAAATAGCCCTCAATCAAACTCTCAATTGATCACAGATAAATATTGGGCTTAAAAAAACTATTGATGTAATTAACTACTATCCCATGCGATTTATATCTGTGAGGCATTCTCTGTACATAATATATGTATTTTGTTTCTGATATGTTCAAATAAAGGTTTTATCTTTGATTATTCAAATTATTCTGCTTTCAATTGAATTCTCGGTTTAAAAAATACTTTAAACCAAGACATATAACACAGTATTTGCTTTAATACCTATTATCATATTCAAAGTATCCGTTAATCTCTGTGTATATTACATATATGAGTTAGTTTTTCTAAAGAGTATATAAATCTAAAGCATTGATTAGCTATCTGAATGATAACTACTTCAAACAAAAGAGTGGTTAATTTTTTTTGTGATTACTCTAAGCTTAGATTAAAATTTGTGTGCCTGAATTTTAGCATTATGTTTTTCATAAGAATCCGTGAAAATATCCAGTTTGTGGAAATAGGGAAAATTGGGGAAAATATTGCATTTGTATTCTTAAATATTTATGGCAACAAATATTAACTGCATATTTAAGGAATATTGGTTTAAATAAATAATTAGAATTCACTTCATATTACGACAAGTAAGTAACGGAATCATGGAGATATAAGAGAACTTCTCGTAGTGAGTATACAAAATGTAGGGAAAGAAAAATATTTAATTTTCAAAGATTGAAATACTTGAAATGATGTTAGAGTTATCACCTAGTGTTTGAGCAGGTGAGATGACAACTACCGGACGCTCCGTTTTTATTACTTTGTATTAGGACTTAGTCTGTTGAAATCTCACAGTTTGTAACTCTAGCAATAACGAAGGCACATACTTGAAACAAAACATTTGCTGTTGGAAACTATAACGATCCCGAAGAAGGCAGTCCTAAAATACATAATGAAGGCATTCCAAAAATATGATCGGCTGCAAGTGCTAATTCATCACCTAATATAATTTCTTTCATAATATTTTTTTTTAATTTATAATCTTTAGAGAGATTTTTCTATGAAAGAAATCACTGTGAAATTTCTCTGAAAAATAAATTACTGTACGGTTACTCAGTAAGATGGGATTTGTTCACCTGTAGACTATTAGCAATCCCAAATAACCGGTTAAGAAGGATGATTGCATTTAGAGAAATTATGTCCAGACTATTCATACACGCAGGTTAGGTTTTCATCATTTTTCACAAATTCAGAGACATAACCTACAGGCAAATAAAATAAAGATAAGAATTTTAATATCAACAATACGGATAAAATGATAGTGCACTTGTATTTAAAGTATTGCAAAAATAAGAACTTAGAAATAATTATTTTTCTAGAAAGAAAACGGTGAGTCATATCAGTATATTTTTCACCAAATATTAGAGCTTTAAGAGCAATATTAATGAGTATAATATCGATTTATTATCAAGTTATCGGCACAAACAAGTATAACTCAGAAAAATAGCTGAACTCAGGGAGAAAAATTACACCAAATAAAAATTAACAAATATAGTAACTCGAGCCAAAGGATTCTGATTGTCCGGTATGATTAGGTATCTAACATTGGATCTGATAGCCTTCTTATCCGGAGCAATCCGGAATTACCCAAACGTCAAGAAAGTGGAGCAAACCCAACGAGCTATTAAAATAGACTGGAAAGCCAAAAAAAGGGGATAAGACTAATGAAAGAAATTAAAGATCCACAGACCGCAGTTTCATTCTCCAAAAGGTAAGGAAGGCAAAAGTACAAAGAGAGAAATAATTGGAATTGGGCCAGAGAATTATTTATTTTTATGAAACATAAAAAAAATGAAAAGTTAACAATTAAAAAGTAATTAAATCTTAGTTTGGAGTACATAAATAGTATGATTCACTTCAAGTCGTTTCTAAAATCACCGAAAATTAGACTAAAGATATTATTATTATTTTAAACATTACAAGTTGGTATTATTTCAGGTGGTAACATGCATGTTAATTTACATACAAAAATCATATGAACATAAACTCACGCTGAAAACTTTAAAATCAGAAATTATGCAAGGGAAGCAAAAAAGAACAAAACAATGTAATAGTTAATAAAAATAGGCAACTGCGAAATTGATAATTATCGGAGATATTTTTTGCATCTTTTCTTAAAAATTATTACATAACTTGGGAAGGGCTCAAATAGTTCTGCAGGTATTCTGCTACAATCATTGATGGTTTTATTGTGGCATAGAAGTATTTTTTTATATCAGTCCATTGTGACCTGCATTTCATGTTGAGAGTCATATCTCCCATGAAATTTGGATTTTCCACGTCCTTTCTCAGATCTCCCCATGCTTTTTCTCTCTTAAGAATGAGGAACATTTCACAGTTGTAAAACTCTCCTAATTTGTAAACATTCCCAGCTCAGTACTTAAAACATTTCTGTCACGATCTCCACCCTCCTATATTTCCCCGATGCATATATAGTAGCCTTTCATTGTACTTTCTCCAGTTTTGCAATACGCCCTTCAACTTGCGGGACCCATACTTTTTCTAAATACTCTAAAAATGGTCTCACCAGGGTCTGCTACTGCTCTCCTTCAGGTTTTTTATCACCCAATGCAATGTTTTGAAAGCTTTATAAGACATATATTCCAAGCTCGTCCCCCAACCTAAATCCTTGGTTAGATACGTATAACGAAATTTTGTGTAAAATGTTATACGGGTATATAAAAATTTTTCATCACGAACGCCTTATCTTTATTATTCCTTTATTTTTAGGAACAAACCCTCTAATATGTTTTTATTAATACCTGCAATGACACACATCAGATCTTAAAATTTTATCAATACTTCGAATTAAATAGTACCAGCGGTATTCATATCAAGATTTCTGAAGAAAAGACATAGGTATAGATCGTATAATGGAATCTACTTGGTCAATTCATATTCCTGATCGATGAAGATGTCCTTTTCGTCTACTGCTACTTAACACTGTCTATTGATAGACAAATTGTTAATTTTTTCATTCGCACGAACAAATATAAAAGAATCGTGAGTTAGAAAATATGGAAATCCAGTAGGATTACTGTGGTTTAGATTCATTAACTCTTTAGACAATAAGGCGTACTGCGCACATTTATCTAAGTGATTATTAAACTAAACAAACCACCTAGGACGGATAAAACACGATATTATTTCATACATATGTTACGCACGGGTAGATGCAACATTAAGTATTTTTTTCGTGGCAGTCCCGAGTAGATCTGTCATTGAATGTACGTAAAGCTTCATACAGGATGGTAGGTGAAATACAATCGCAATATTCCCTGACTTTTCCAGGGTTGTCCAAAACATTCCCCGACTTAAAAAAACATTAAATACTCGAAACGAAGACTCTTCATAAGCAGTGATCAAAAATTTGTTTATCTAATTATTTTTATTATGCAAATATTGTTAGCCTAATTCATATGTGGTGTCAGTTTCATTGGTTTGACTGCATCAGCTGCAGAAGATTCAAGATGAAACCCGTTCAGTGCTCCTACAGTGTTGAAAAACGCTCTCCACGAAGGAGTGTCCTCACGATGGGGAACAGAAAAAAGACACAAAGGCTAAGTCTGAACTATATGGAGGATGAGGAACTCATTTCACATTGGCTGTCGCGAGATATTTAGCAACAAAATTTGCTATGCGCGGGCCGTGCATTATCGTAGTATCGCAGCACCGAGCCTGTTTCTTCGAAACGTGGCCTATTGCGATTGACATGGCATCGGAGAATTTTCAGTACACCCAAAAAGCATGCTCTATGTATAGTTATGTTTGCTAGTTCGACATGCTGATACACCACTCCTTAAATATAAAAAATAATATGACCAGCAGAAGCCACCACTTTGGCTTTTTTTGGTGTTGGTGATGCTGGAGATCTCCTCACAGAGCTTTACTGTTTGCTTTCAGGACCAAAATGATGTAGCCAGGTTTCATCAGTTGTGAAAACCTTCGAAAAAACTCGTCATCCTAAAACATTAGCTCCTACTGTGAACAGGCATGCACGCGAACGCCTTATTTTTCGGGTATGAGCAGTCTCGGAACCCACCTCGCACAAACAAGTATCAGGTGCAATTTTTGAGTCACCTACACGTGGGTTGCATCCAATGATATTTTTCCATATTACTGGTAGTGCTTTTGAAGTTATTCGATAATCTTCTCTCACCATGGTAGCAGTGGAGTTAATGCTTACCTTCGTAAGATTAGTCACAGGAACTCCGAAATATTGTTAAAAAAATTAAGATCAACTCTATATTGAACAGCCCCGTACTAGCAGGTTCACTTTGCATTATACATAGTCTTTTTCTTTGTATTCTGCCTATCCTTGCGTTAAGGGGTCGCTAGTCCTAATTTCATTTTTCAACTCCTTCCCGTTCCCCGTGTCGTCCGCACTCAATCCTTTCTCCCTCAAGTTTTCGACTGTACAATCCTTCCAGCTTCTCTTTGGCCTTCCTTTGCGCCTCTTGCCCTCCAACCGAAGGTCTAGTATCCTCCTCTCGACATGACTCTCCTCCCTCCTTTCAGAACATACTGCTTTATATTTCCTTTATTCTCATTA
>LYUA01003416.1:3166-14092 GCA_002093875.1 Calopteryx splendens
GTTGCTAGTTTGAATGAAATAAACAAAAGGAAATAGGGGTACATTTCTTAGCCCCTTGATTATGTGAAGCAATGCAATTTGTGGCAATTGCCGATGCTGTAGGTAGATCGTTTACCAGATATATGATCACATACATACGCAAACATAACATGGGATTAGGATGTAATTAACAAGTCCTTGTGGATGAACCATTTGTACAAAAATTGTTTTAATAATTAATAAATGCAAGATATATGGCTTTAATTATATGTATGTGTAGTATAGCAAGAACTAATGGGTCATAGATGCAGGCAAAAAATATAACTTATTGAATTACTTGAGTGATAAGATTCCAGTTAAACTAAGTAATCACAACTGGGTTTATTGCAGGATTGCATAACTTAATTACTTTTAAACAGCTAGTCGCTGCCCAAGCCAATAACAAATTTTTTTCCAAAAAATGCAATTGCACTATCTTTGAGTGAATAGTTGTTTATAATTTGGTACTATGCATATAAATGGATAAAAAAATGAAAAAAAACCATCACAATTGAAAAATTACAGACCATAATCTCCAACAATTAATTAATGCCGAAAAATGTGGCACCAGCATATGTGACTAGATGTATGGTAATACCAACTAAGAATTCAGACATTAAAATTCGGAGGCAGGATTTTCTGCAGCTGGTCTGTAGTCGGGGAAGCAACACAACCTTAACACAGCATGTTTACTAAAGTTCTGAATTCCCAGACTTTTCAATGAGGTAGTAATTTCAAGAAGTTTTCCCCGTTTTCAAAGTGGGTGGCCACCCTGATAGTTATTTCACATTTTTAACAAATACTTGTTCTTATGAAATTGTGTAGTTGAGGTAGTGATGAAGATGAATATTGGGTTTAGGATGGTCACAGATATATTCGTGTACCCAATGTAAAGGGTTGTAATTGTAATTTAATTGTAACTTTGGAACATTGTATGGATATAGATGGAACCAGCTGACAAAGCCACATAACGTGGCTTAGCTTGACCATAATTTTTTTTCCAAGTGTAAGGAAAGTGAGAGGAAACATTGTACACTGGTGGAACTTAAATAAGTCTTTGATGCATCAACAGAACATTTGTATTTGTAATGGCGGAGTATCTTTTGTTGTGGCGAGTATTCAATTGCCTACTTTGTGCCTGTGTAATGGATCTTTATTTATTTATAATATATTTATTTGTCCAAAGATCTTACTCATGGTAACTGCATTTTGTAGATGTATTGTATTGTTCAAGAAACATATTTGAAGAATTAAAAAAAAATTAATTAAAAAAATGCTACAAAGGGCTGATTTTTTTATGCTGCAATTAATTTTGTAGCAATTGAATTTTAACTGTAAACATTTATATTGTTTCTTCTTTCTCATGACTTTCACCCAACATACATTTCACTCAATTGAGTTTCTTAACATTCTGAGTACGGACCTCACTGGCTTCACACTGAGTACGGACCTGGGTCCCTGATGACCCAGAATTTTACAATCAATCTAGTAATGGTTTTTACTATGCATGGATTATTGAATCAGGACAATAATTTATGCCAAAAATAATGTAAACATCTTTTAATATACCAGAAATTAATTAATTAAATTATTTAAAAAATTCAAAATTTAAATTGTTTACTTAACTTAAACTAAAGAGTGTTAATAATCTAGATACTTTTTTTTATGACTCTAAGACTACAATTTTTTTCTCCTTATTTTGAACTCCACACTGGAAAACCTATAGATATCATACCAAAACTACCTTTTTAGAGAACAAATGTTCTAATGTAAAAATTCCTGTGAAAAAAATCATTTAAAAAAAAACAAAGTACAATTGCTAAAAAGTTTCATCACAGAATCACACCAACAAAAAGTTTCATGATATAATTTTTTCATCCTCCTCAACATGGGAATGCACTTCATATCAAAATTCATACCTGCAGCACCACGGTGAACAAGAGCTGCTCTCTCTAGTGTCCCTACTTCACAGCTGCTGAAGGAGACTGGAAAAGGTGATGAGCATGGCCATCTCATAGAGCTCTCTCGACTGTTGATTTGGCGCCTAGCAGCCTGAGTACAGCCACGATGTGAATGGGGTGTCACTGGATACTGTTCTATAATTGTGGATCCACAATATTGTCTTGGTGGTGTGCAGGCTAAAGACTGCAAGTATCTCAGCGACTGAAGAGATGATGCTGCCTGAACGAAATTCATATTTATAATGCAATAATAATAACTTTAAAAAATGTTGAAAAAAATAATTTGATAATGAAATATACAAAACCTCTGGGATTAAAATATTTTCTGTGAATCAACTTCACTTAAGCAAAAACCACTGAACACTAATTGATGTACATTTAATAATAATTATTTCCATTTGAATTACAGATATATTCAACTTATTGGCATACATTTCACCTCAATAATAGAACAATAACATTTCATTAAAAATATATTTTCAAGTTTCATTAGAAAAAACTAAATATATTAAAGATCATTTTAATGTGGTTAGGCTGAATATTATAAAACCTCAAGTCCATAGCCATTAGACCAATTTATGAAATAGCTCTTTTATGGTGCTGAAAAATAAAATATTATTTCGTTTCCTGGTTTTATATCAGTGAGTGTCGCTGTTTACATGAAAGAGATTGATATCGGTTTTTGTAAAGATTAATGTGGCAAATATATACACACATGGAAGTCAGACTATTTAAGTTTTTCAAATAAATGCCTACATGTAGCGCCAAAAAATGCACCTATTAAACCTTTTTCTGAATTAGGAAACCTTATGCAATTGAAAAATAGAGGAGCCCCAAAACAATAATCCATATGAGACTCAAAAGGCAGAATTGGAGAAGTACATAACTTTTAATAAATGTTACACTCAATTTATGACAATCCAGTTTACATTCTTTCATTTTAAATTAAAGAATTTTCAAATAATTTTTGCATCACCACTCTTAATTTCATATTTTTTGCATGGTTTTCATTTGGTCTCTTAAAGTAAGTACTCTTAAGTACTTAAAAAAATCCAGTCAGGAAGTAAAATGTGCTTGAATCATACAGAGTAGGGATTACCTATTTATGAGTAAAAAAAAAGTTCCACAGAGTAACACTCGAAAAGTTTGGCCACAAGGTTAGTCATGATAGTGAACATTACCAAAAATTTTAATTATAAATTTGGCATAAAATAACCAAAAACTTGGTCTGAGTTAGTTACATTAACATAAAATATCTTACAACCTCTTATGAAATGCTCTTCTTGTGTTGGAGCCCTCATATTATGGTAAAAATTAAATTATCAAAATGCAGTAAAATTCATAGTGACATGGAAGGTATGCCCAAATGAATGAGATGGCCCCATAAAAAATCAGGAAGCACGAACTATGTACTGTACATGAGACTTCCTTTTTTGCGTTGCCATTTAGTCAGGAGAATCTTTCAACTCCTTTCATCATGTTTTGATGATTTTGGATGAAATCTAATCACCGAAGTTACCTCTCACTACACAAATACTGCATTCATAATTATTAGACTTCGATAGAATGACAAAAATGTATGCTACTTCAATAAAAACTCCCTACTGATACAGCTGTCCACTTCTGGTGACAGATCACGAATGTCCACCAAAATTAGGTTTAAAAATGCTCAGTTTTCCAGCAAAAAAGGTTTCCTTCAGATTTTCTCTCAACACCCCAACACTATTAGTTATGCGCATCAATGTAGTAATTGTGCTCACTGTATGCACTGCTGCAAAAGACAGCAATCCACAAACATACTAAGTTTGGCCTTGATTATACTGTACATTTATGGAATAATACATTATTTCTTACTACTAAAATTGGTTTTTATGAGAATTTTATTCGCAAACATCGGAAATTTAAATTTTGAACAGAGCCTAGGGCACTTTACTACCAGATATTTTTAAGGCTTACAAAGAATACTGAAACTGTCAAGGGAATTTCGCATTCCTAAATAAGTTTCATATTTTCCAAAAAAAATTGGAGTTTTTGTTCAGTCACAGTTTCCTATTGCGATAAAAGATATTTTTTCAATATAGGAGATATATTTTTCTATACGACATATTTTGTTTGAATGTTTTATCACCTTTAGTTTGCGAAATGAAATTTATTTTCTTAGTGTTATATGCTTCAAAAATTGATGCTCACTGGGGAAATGAATAAGTCCCACACTATTGCACTAGGCAGGAGTCACAACAACAGAAATGTTAAACACTCAAAAAGGTTAACAGTTAAGTTACAAGTTAACAGTTAAAAGTTAATGTTGGGTATTCCTTTAAAACTATGAGCATATTTCATAAGACCCAAAAACACTTCCCCATTTTACTCAGCTTTACCTACCTGACGCGAATCCCAAAAACAATCAGGGCTGGAACCTCTTGCCTCTTCAATTAGCTGAGAACTTGGAATTTGCATTTGTGCTCGATGCCTAGGAACTCCAGGTGATGTCCCAAGAATGTGTGTACTGGCCAGTATTCCAATACCAGGATGCTCACAGTTATGATCCAAAGAGCTTGATAGACAATTCTATAATCAAAAAGGTTTTATTCAAAAATGAACCCTTAAATAATATCAATCCATTAATTAGGTACAAGACACTTCTAAATATAAGTTTGTGCAATCTACTGATTGCTATTAATAATATCCCAATACAAACACAACTTAGGTTCACTGCTGTGTGTGGTTCACTCCGTAATCCACTGTAATCAACCATGAAGACTGGTTTGATGGGAGAGGACAGAGCTTAGCTAATACCAAGTCCAACAGCATGTGAAATTATTTCAGGGTAGGGGGGGCAGTATCTTTCCTTCTGCAGTTTCCCACCCAGGAAAACATGGTATCAAAAAATTCACACAGCTTGTGTAAATTGCTTGCTTACAGGATGGCCAGAGGCAATACCCAAAATTGAACCAGAGCCCTCTGGTTATGAGCTCAACACTACTGACTGGACAACCATGCCCCCTGGTGCTTTAGAATGAATGTGACCAGAAAATGCACAGGTGGTCCCCAGGCTTCAGATAAGATCAATCCTGATAGTATCTTTCGGTATACAAACAGCTTATACATATCATCAATCATAGTAATCAACCCGTACGTAGGTGAGCATTGAGCTCACCCAGTACTAAGCCCAACAGCGTGTATATTCACTCATCCGGGTAGGGAATCCAGTTCCTTTCCCTGTACTGCCTGTGATTTCCCAGGATAACCTGGTACCTAAAAAATGGTACACAGCTGAGGATGACCCAAAGCATCACCCAGAATCGAACCCGGACCCTCCGGTTAGTAGCTCAGTGCTCTGCCCACTGGACTACCACACCCCCTGATTATACATATACAGTATTAATAATAAAAATAAGTTGTAATATTATAATGGCATTCATCATTTTGACCTCAATAATTCACTATATTAATATCTTGAGGTAAGGCCAAATTTTGACCTTACCTCAAGATATTAACATAGAGAATATTATAATGGCCAAATGTAATAATAAATGTAATAAAATGAGTGTAATCTCAAACTCAAATTGAATAAGCAAGTTCCAACAGTGATGATGCTCTTACGTTAACCTTACAAACAATGAGACTAGCATAATGAAGCTGTGCTAATGAACCTCTTACACCATGCAGGATTGTTTACTAGTCAGAAAATTTCCTGCATTACTTGATTTGTATACTGCATAACACGTTATGTGCTTGGTGCCCAACCCATTGGTCCCTGTAATAGGCATACCATTCTCTCCCATAATTCTCATTAATTCTGTACCATCTTAATGCTAGTGGCTAAAGACATTCAATCAACAAAAAATTTTTTCCTGCACCACCCAAGAAATGTAGTCACTCATTTTATAATCAAACAATTGCATAATTATAAGTGGCCCAAAGCAATGCTCTATATAAACAAGCCAAATTAATGACTGCATAAGCTAACTGAACTAACATTGTTCTCCTCTCATTAAGTTTCCTTAAAAACTACTTTTTTAAAGCAGAGCAAGAGCATAATGAAACTGTAAAATTAATTAGAAAACATTGATTTTAAGATCAATGGATAAATATGATGGTATTTGAAGACAGAAGCTACTTAATGCTTGGCTTGAAATGGTAAAGTCTGACTTGGAAAAATTTGTGGGAGAAAATAGGGTTGAAGTAAGTCTTAGGAGTTGGGACTGCTGGTACCGCAGAATACCTTTCCGAAATTGGAACATATGCTTAGACTCGGGAGTACCTGTACTTCTAACTGTACTTTGTGTAACAAAAAAGTGAAATTTCTTTCCTAGTAACATACTAATCAATTTTATGCAATAATTGAAACTGCACTATTATAAAATATGATTCAAACAGAGAAGTAAGGACAATACAACATAACACCAACTGGCAAAAAATTTTATCAAAATGTTCAACTCATTTAAAGAGTTTTTAAATAAGGCACAAGAAAGAAATTACCATATGCCAATTAATGCACATTTTGGTATTCCTTGGCTTTTAAAAACCAAGATGCTGTCTTTTTAAAGGGCTTAATTTTCCTCGGGGAGTAAACATCTATGGTGCAGTGCGAACAAAAATTCATACCTAGCACTTGCCTCTGATTAGCACCCCCACCAGTTCTTCACTTATTTTGACGAATCCATCACAAGATTGCTAAGCAAAATTGAATGTAATGACTTTAAAAAAATCCATGAAACTTCAAATTTATGCACCCTAAATTTACATAATTCTTATATTTACATAATTATGCTAAGTAAAGGAAGGCCTCCAACTAAATCAATGTGGTAAGAATTTCAAATTTATGTTTCTAAACCCGGAATGCACATAAAATTTCAACACCCCAAAGATATGAGGAGCTACTTTTAACAGAATATTTTTCTCAGGTTTTGCCCATAAATATTGGATTTTGTTTAAAGATGAATTCAATTCATTAAAGGTAGCCATTGCTAACAAACCAAAATACCCTAAGCCTAATGCATACCCGTTTTCATACAGCAATGCCATGACTCATTAGCAGCATGCAGGTAGGATTATAGCATGAGTTTTGAATCACAATCATGAGTTAAATAGCTCAATAATCATAACTGAAGCTAGAAATATCTAGTTTGAAAAAAATGCAATTGCATCTTTCTTAATACTTCAGAATATTATATATTTATCACTTTTTCTCTACTCTAATATCCCATAATTGCATTCTGTAAGACAAAAACAGGAAAAATATTTAACAAGAAATAGGAGGTAATTGTCACAATTCACATAAAATGTGTTGTTAAAAATGAATAAGTCTTTACACACAGTATGAAATAAAACCATTTATTTGAATGAACACTTACACTGCTAAAATGCCAATGTAACCTAGCTTCAAACATTAACAGCATACTGACATTTGATGAATGAAATGAGATACAATGACTTAAAACACAGATTTCACCATGTAATATAAGCTAAGACATCACTTAGATGATGAGATAACATTATTCCATTCTGAAATGCAGTTGCATATTATACAACAAGAGAATAATGGAGCATCTATTTTGTACGTAGGAGGGTTCAATTATGTTTAAAAATATTGAAAAAGGAAGCAACTGGCAATGTACTACATCTTTATGATGCATCATTCCTTAACGTTCAGTTCCCATGTCTTCCTGTAATGATACAAAACTTACTTTGAAAATAGCCACTAGATAAGTTTAAAAAAACAACATTCAACATCAGCACAGTAGAGACCTTGGATATAGATTCAAGTGGGATGGTATCTCCATGGATGGTCTGTGGTGTTTATCTTCCCCACTGGGATGGTACTACAGTCAGTTTCTGCACTAGGGTGCCCTTTGTCACCAAGTGTAGATGGTGACAATTGGTCACAATGGATTTACTACAATCGCCTCCTACCAAGAAATGGGGAAAGGAAACAATATCTGGTGGAAGCATTTTACTATTACATAGTGCTGATGAGCAAGCATTGTAGGGGATAGTTACACCATAAAGGCCTCCTTTCTTTTGGTTCAGTTTTTCACATAATCTGGCATAACTTTGGTAATAAAATGAGTCTTATGTACTGTTTAGTAAGTAAAAACATCTATGTTGTTACACTTTGTTTACATTCCATCAACTTCTGTATTGTTGTTAACATATATTTATAGGGTTGCCTAATTTAGAAAAAAATGTACGCGGGATGGACTGATAAGGGAAATGATGTTTTCAACATGCAACCACAAAAAAGATCAAGGGGTAGGAGAAGGCCTAATTATCACTCCTCTCTCCTTCCTCTATGCCATCTGGAGAGATACCAGAGTTGCTGTCCTAAAAAAATTACTGACACCTGGGGTAACCTAATAAGACAAAACACTTTGATGCTTTGCTTGGGTACTGGACTTCAGGATGAATGTGAAGATATGAATTTTACAACACCATTCATTATATTCCCATGACAAGGTAGAAATGGATGGTCCAAGAACTTTCCATTTCTACCTCATCCACAGATCCACAAGATATCTTTCATATTAAATGAAGTAGAGTCACAGAAACTGTTTAAATAAGAAATCACAGTGATGATGGATTATCATTCACTAACCATGAATGTAATGGCATAAGAAATCAAAAGTCATAAGATGTGCCATCAGTTATGTTTTGGTCCCGGGGAATAGCAAAATGATTAACTTTCACCCCCATAAAAAATTAAGTTTGTTGATATATAAGAGCACCATAAAATATCCCCATCTTTTTTTCATGATATTAACTAATCAGAAAAAATTATACAGGCAAGCTTAGAATTCAACATATAATCACAGTAAAGTGGCATTTAACCCCCATTAAACTCATTCATTGGTTATCTATTTCCTACTAGGTGACTGGTGACACTACTTCAGATGCTTTTAAAATATACTTATTTCTGCTAATATTTAGACAGGATCAAATGGCAGTCCTATAAAAAAATCATTCCTGCAATGAGAATTGGGAATCTATAAATGAGGCCCATCTAAAAAGGATCAGACCTTAAATTTACCATTCCAAAGTCATGACAGTAAGGTGGTGGCACTTTCCACAGTGGAGAGGGATGCCTTCATGTGCATAGCTGAATGTGTGTGCATCAATTGCCGTTTGGTAACTATTGTCTGAGGTGCTGTACCACATGTTGGATTTCCAGTTTGCTCAAGATGAAAAAAGCATAAAGCAGAGATATTGCATCAAATTTAGTCAGAAATTTGGTGATTCCCAATTCGAAACCATTCATTTGATTTGACAGGTGTATGGAGATGATGCCATGGGGGAAACTCAAATAAAGGAGTGGTTCAACAGATATAAAAAATGACCACACATCTGTGGAGAGTGACCAGCATTCTGAGTGTCCAAAAACAGCTCACAGTGGAGATGTTGTCGAGAAGATGTGAAATTTAATAATGGAAGATCATTTCACAGTATTGGAAATCACTAACAAGGTTGTGGCCAGCAAAGATTCCACACATGCAATTATACAGGAGAAATTAGACAGCCATCAAGTGGCTGTGAGATTTGTGCTCAAGCTGCTGATGCAGGAATAGAAACAACTTAGTCTTGACGTAAGCTGGAACATGTTGGACACTGCCAATCTTCAAGTTTCTCAATACTTATAATTGAAGATGAGTCAGGTGTATACCGGTATGACACGGAAAGCTCACAATTAGAGAGTAGAGACGAGATAATGCAGAACGTGATGGCAGAGCTGAAGGCCATTCCAATAGATGGCTTCCAGAAGTGTTTCTACCAATGGAAGTATCAGTGGGCTAAGTGAGCTGATGCTCAAGAGGACTACTTTGAAGGGAGATAGTGTCCCAAACCTTTGTAAAGAAATTAAGGGGAACTTAGTATCTCTTGCAATTTTAAGGACTTTTAGGCTACATATTGGCAGCAATAGGGGGAAAATCTGGGAAATAATAATCTGGGCACTTTAGTCACCACACAACCTAATGGAAAATAGCCTTACCTAGAAAATTCTTTGAATATGTTGCTCAGCCCACTTAATATCAAAATGCAAAGCATACTGATTGAAAAGTGTGCATTAGACTCTAGAGAGAGTTTCCTTCTAGTTCAGTCAATGAGGTACTATTTATAGTTTCTGGTACCTTCCCCCCTCACTTTCATCACCAACAGAACAAAATCTTCCCTTCTTCCCTTCCAGATGTTAGCACATGCCCTTGGAGTGAATTGAAATACTTCAGGTAAAAGTTGCTTAGGGCACTGCCTAATGGGGTACAAAATTCCTCATTTGACTCTTCCTCTGTCAAATAACCAATTGGGGAAATGAGAAAGTGTTGGTGGTTTTTTGATTTCAAGGGATTAAAAACAACCAAAATATATAAAATTTATATATTTAATTCAATAAAACAAACCGGAAGTTCCTATCATGACCCAGCCCCCACAGTTAAAAAATGGCTACAAGGATACCTATCTTTAGCCTAAATTTATCATTAAAATGATTTTGACAAAACTACACTTTTGATGATTCATATCATCCCAGCTATATATATTTGCCTATAATAAACATCTACATTCTTAACCCTTTCTCTGCGAGAGACGATAATGTCTCGTCATATATTATATATTCTTCGATGCGTATGATGAGTATGTCTCGTCTTGGTTTTCGTTTGCATTTTTCACCTCTCCGCGAATTCCATTGTAGTAAAGATACATGTGGCAATACATTATATGACATTATACGTTTGTATTTTGTTCACTAGATGGAGCCACAGTAACTCTCAATTTTTTTTCAAATCTTTATTTCTGATTTATTTAACCCATTGGCTTAGTATTTTTTCAGCGATTTCTGTCCCCTGGGTTACGATTTTATTCTTCAAATTTTTTCTTATGAAACATATTTTTATCTGCGAAAGTAATTTGTTAATGAAAAAGAAATTTCTATATGCTTTTATATACATTATTGGTT
>LYUA01003417.1:29426-45555 GCA_002093875.1 Calopteryx splendens
TTCATAATGATAAAATTCCACCACATCACGCCTGATACTTCTCTCTTCGTGAGCAAAATAAACACTCGTGGGATATGCGACGAGCAGCGTCCCGTTTTTTAACCATTTCGCATTATGATATGTTTTTATATTTGTTGTTTGCAGTTATCATGATGAATAGATGTACCTTTCCTAATATTCGCATTCGCTACTCCTACTTAAGGTGCTATTTTTTAAAACTAATTATTTGCGACTTAAGGTTTGCCACACTCCGCATCCTCATATCTTCTTGATCTATCTCATTGTCCTAGTCAAGGACATAAGTAAGTTTTTACTCTCAGAGATTTATCACTTTTCGTTCTATTCGTCTTGATTCTTAGTGGTTTATTTGAATTTAGGCATGAGGCACAGTAGTATAGAAATTCAACCATATCTAAATATGTAAATCTAGGGCCTATATAATGCAACGTTTTAGTATTTTTTTATGGAAATGGTAAATATCTGATATTATGTTCTCTAGTTGTTGAAGTTTTCATTTTCATACCAACACAATAATTACAAGGCATTTAATTTCATATTACCTATGAACTTTTCACTAAGAGACACTTGAAGATATTTAAAATGCACATGCCTCAGGCATTTAATGATAATGAAACTTACTTTCAATTCACATTGCACATGCTTTTAGTATTTTTTTCATGGCATCCTAGAGTTCTAGAATTAGAATCAAAATCCCCATCATATTAATTTCGCATTTTTACCTTATTGTTATTCCCTTAACTCTGATTTGATTCACGCATCGCCCCACGCTATCATCGTGATGTTCAATTTCTCCACGATTTCTTTCTTTTCGAAAAGGGGGTTTTCCTAAACTCCTTTATGAGTTTTATAAGTATAAGCTATATCTAAATACCATCCAATGGTGTGGTTACCACTTATTCTCAATGCTATACTTTCGATGTGGTCAATTAAAATCTTGCACTATGTATGTATCAAGTTTAATTTTAGTTAAATAAGCGATTAAAATCTCTCAAACATTTTATATCATGTGGAGATATTTTACCGATACTTGCTGTTTAATAGGATATTGACAGAGAAATTCTGATGTAGAAATAACATTATTCTTCTATAATATTGTAGTTTTCTTAATTTTGTTCCCATGGGGTGGTGCAATACACACGGGACATTATAAATGGAAAATAATGAAAAATGGTAAAATACTCTACCCAGGAATTTTCGAATTACGGCGTATGGTAAGTTCAAGCATGGGATATAGTAAATCGGTCATAAAATTACTATATCTAGATGAGAATATATTGAGTTACTATGGCAATTTAACGAAACGTAGGTATATATCGTGGTAGCCTTTTATAAAATTAAAGAAACGCTTATGTAATTAGGAAATCTTCCGCCTACGATGCATGACAAATACCAAGCGTTACGATCAAAATACTGATGAAGGCTTATTTCCCTTTTGCGTTTGAGCATACAAAACTTGTCCCTGTTAACTCCATCACCACTCCATGAAAACTGGTTAGGGTAAAGAGTATTTAATTGATGACTTTGCTTTCTACATCAAAGAGCTAATTCATATTTTTATTTCCATTAATTAGCGTAGCTTTAGAGGTAAACCTTATTCGAGAATTGCTTCATTCATTTTGCTCAATTCATTAGTGGTCTTAATTAAATAAAATCCAATGCTATAGCATTTCCCTGTAATCAAAGCAGAATACTATCCTATCAATGAAGAAACCTAAAATCTAAAATTTATGTATAAAAATGATTGATTGAATCTACTTTTTGCTCAGTTTGACTCCTTACTTTGGCATAACACGGCATCAACCCACGGTCTCAATCTTCTATTGTATCAAATACTTTTCTTTGTCACACCAGGTGATTCGGGGAAAATCGTGTAAAAATAGCAAAAAAAGACTTCTGGAAACCTCCTAGTGGTTGCTACTGGGGCTATTGACAGTTGCTATTTAGGTTTTTACTCATTTCCCTTATCCTATTTACGGCCCAGTAGTTGAAATGTAGACTAACATAAAAGTAGTATTTTTTCTAATGTTCTGACAGTGAATTTCGAATGATAGACACAAATACTTACATTTACTCTCTGAAAAGTAGCCATCGTTCATATTGCTTCCAGGACAATATTGATTTGTGTGGACAAGTTACTTCGTCATTTAAATTTTAAGTTATTCGTCTGATTTAGTTGAGTATATTTTTTAGTATTTAGCTGGTAGGTAATTGCTGTTTTATGGCGCTGGTGTTTTTTGAGGAAGATATTATTTAAATACTCTAATTATTGTGTGACAGCCATAACCATGGTAAATAACCGCTATTTTAGAGTAATTTTCTGTTTTGATCTTTTGTAATTCAAGAAGGTATGAGTCTAAAAACCAATAAAAAAAGGTAAAAAACTAATGATTTAGAAAAACTACAATTATCTACGGGAAACATTTAGGATATAGAGGTCTGCATGATGTAATATGACCTTAAGTTGTCATTGTGTATTGTATTGTTGTAATCATGTGATATATTGGTTAAAATAATATTTAATTTCACATTGGAAAGCATCCAGTTAATGTAATCTTAGTTTTTACCCAGGAGCTACGTGAAAAAAAAATAATAAAATAAGATGTTTACACTAAAGCACAATATTTCATGAACTTTAGGCTACACTTTTGCTATCTTTTTAATAAGTACTAGCTGAAATTCTGCAAACTGCAACGTTATAAACACTCGGAAGTTATTAAAATTTTGTAAAAATCATCTCTTCAGTAGTTTCATATGTAAACTTCATATTTATAGAGCCCTGGATTCGCTATATGCCACGTGTAAGTAGTTGGTGCTATAATTACACCAATAGTTGCCGTAAATTGTGAAAATTTCGTCGAAAAAACAAAAAAAGCATTTTCGTTTTCATGCAAAGTCTTACCTAAGCATAACAGTCTAAGGCATTTAAATAACGAAATAATTTAAAGGGAAACATGCGGACTGGTGAGGGACAGAGCATGTCATAAACTTATCCAGATATGGTGTAGTTTGAAAGTAACTTGGGTGTAAGGTGGTGCCAGAATGAAATTAGTTTTAATAATTTCTTCTGGTGAAAGTAATGTCATTATTTTCTATCCATATTTCCCTTCGGACATGTAAGCATTAGTATATTTAGATGAAATGGAGAAGCTGCGTAGTATTTTTATGAAAAGAAAATTTTTGAGAACATTTTATGAAGTATATTTGTCCATGATCATTAAATCGAAAAAAACATTAATTATACTGTGCAAAAGTGTGTGCTAAACTATGTTTTCAATAGCTGCTGAGGGTGGGGAGAGTGTGAAGTTTAGAATAAAATCTTTTTGACCGCCTAATTAAGGTTTTCGGAATTTAATTTCATTTAAGTAAATTAAGGCTGAAGTAGATTCACGCCTTGGCTTTACCATTCATATTATTATGTGCTTCACATTTAATTTTCTCTTTATAGGGTCAAAATTCCACTATAACATAAAAAATTTTGAATATGAAACGAGACGCCGTAGTGAGAGAACACCAATCTAGCCATCGAAGTAATATAACTTTGGTTTTTTAAACAACGGGGTATATTAACTTTAAACGATATCGTTTTTTGAGTAAATACACTATAAAGTATTTTTTATAGGTAAAAAAAAGTTTTTTTACAGAATTAAATATTTTCATGTAAAAATTAAGCTCCCTCTCTCTTTACGTAACTTTTACGTGATGCCAAAGATAAGTGAAGGATTAAAAAATATTTCATGCATTCGGTTGTGCTTACTTGAGATATCTCATCCACCTTTGACAAGTTCTCGAGAAGCTCCACTTAAACTATTGCTAGCGTAAAAAAAACAATATCCCCGTCATCTTTTTCTCTCTCTCGGACCATTGTTAGGACTTTGCGCATTTTCTCAGTGAATACGTTAAGTTTAGTGTCAGCGGGAGGCTTGACTCATTTGTTCTAATGATACTGTGTTTGAGGGGGCACTGAATGAGACAGTGAAGCATGATCATTTCATGTTCTCGAGAGTAAATGCAAAAAATAATCTTGGCTCCATTAGTGGTTTTTCTCAAGTTAATAAAAAGGTTCCTGTCCCGCTAGTAGTTACAATCTGCATAAAAAATAGTTCCTCCGGTCTTAACTCTTTTATAGACTGATTTGAAACTATTCATTAGTTATAGTGGTTTGAAATTCGTTTAAGTACAGTGTTGAATTACTTCTAAGCCCCTTAGAACATTTTCCTTTAAATCAACGGAACTCATTCCCGTTTATCCTCTTAAATGGAAAAGTCTCCCTTATATGAGTTACGTAAGGGTCTATCTATTCCCCTTCCGTTTCCACGTGTAATTCATTAGTAATATTAATGGCATTAAATTTTTTCATCATATATGTTAACCCCTATACAAAAACCTTCTGTAGAACAAGGTTAGGTATGGTAATAAAGTAGTCAACGACACAAATATAGGACGGTTCTAAGACACAAAAAAGAAAACGGAAAGTTTATAATGTCTTCGGTGTGGTCTTTCAACTGTAATTAAAAATGTAATTGATAGTTTTAGCATTATTGATGTTTTGAAGAAAAAAGCTACCCCGTCCTGCACTCACTCTTATCGAGCTCTGTCCTATCTGTTGGACTCTGCGAAATGCCTATACAAAGCACTCTGAATTCAGAATGCCAAATATCTCCCATGAAAATTTAATACACCGTTGGTACCTGCATCATATCATATGTTTAGTTATACGAGTAGCCACACTTGACTGTCATTTTAATCGAAATGGCTTTTTGATACTTACCGACAGATCTAAAGGTTATAGTACCGATCGTCTTTTTCAGCTACCTTACACATAAATTACTCGTAGTAGATACTGACTTTGTCGCTCTTTTGGAAACATTTTTTATCTGTAGCTAAATATGTCAAAGATAGTAGTAATATGTAATACTTGTAATGCATATAATCTGGGTCTGTGGTTTATTCACTTATATTCTTGAGTAATACTAATTAATGGATTTATTCAGTTGTAACTTGACCAAATATGGTTGCTTAGTTAAGTGCTTCGTTTACAGTTCACTACTCATTGCATAAGGTCACAGTACACTGATCTTCAGGTATGTGTTTCTCATTGATTAAGGTTTCACCAATATCGGACTACTACGATTATCGACTGTTCCTAAAAAAATAGAGATTGCATCAGGGCGATTTGCGTTAAACTCGTCAGACTTGTGAGTTTCTCTCATTCAAAAAAAAATAGTTTTTTTTATATTAAAATGATAAAATATTTAAGTTAATATATGCATTCACTTATGTTTTCGTGATTTTTTAATCGCATATTATAAATTTGTAATAAAATGCGATTTTAGGTTTCCCAAATAAATGATGATGGCTGCTATTAAATTACATTTTGGAATAGTTAAAACCATACATCCACTATGCTGTACTGACAGTAGGTATATTGTAATTTATTATAAATCGATATTCCAGGTTGTTATTTATCACTTTTCATTACGATAATCCCTTACTTGAAAAATCTCTGCCCGTATCATTTACTCCAGTAAATATAGGGAGGAAAATAAAAAAATTAAAAAGTAATCATAAAATGCTAAGCCAAGGTACTAATAACTGATTTAATTAACTAATTTAAAAAAGACAAAGTCCTAAATCTTTGTCGTGAAGCAAAATCTTTCTTGCTAGCATGGAATTCTACGGACGAATAATCCTTGAATCCTGAACAAGAAAAAATACATCTTTCATTTGTGGTGACTTCGATTCTCTTTTTCTCTCACGTCTCCACCATGAGAAACGTGGCGAGCACGTCTTATTCTCCACGGCTATTGAGGTACCCACTCGTCTTTGGATTTCATCGGCGGTTCATTTGCTTCTCCGATCCCCTACGCTGGATTAAAGCAGGAAATTTCCCATACCACTGAAGGGAAGAAAAAGGGTATGGCCAAATTTACTGCTGCTTGGCTATTGTCAGCAGGGTGTTATCCAACGTGACTCGCATTGAAAGAGGCGTAATTCGGCTCCATCTATGTCATGCAATTTTTATCAAATTTCCTTGATTGCGTCACAGAAAGAGGGAAACATTTATGGCTAATGACAAGAAAAAATATCCTTGCTCGCTCCACTGGATGAAACGAGACTTCGTTATGAAAAATAAACTAAAAATAAAGTCGTAAAAATAATCTGTTCAGCTCTTTATGTGAACTATGTTATGAATTTATGCTTTACCTTAGGCCACAGGAATTCTTTTAATTTAACCGCGACGTGACTGGTCTTGCTAAATTTGGCACTTGGAGCCTGGATTATAAAGTGTAAATCAAAATCAAAGGGAACTAAAGTAAATTCTACAATTTTCGATAGCTATAAATTATGCGAGGATGGAAAAGCTATTATCTGATGTGGACAAGCTGATGATGAAGCAGCAGTACAAGTTAGGTGTTCGGCAAGGTTTCCCACTCTCGTCATCAATTTTAAACGCTTACATTTAGGGAGCAATGCATGGTGGGATAGAGAATAGAATCTTAGATAAAGGTTCATTGAGAATAAGCAGACATGCTGAGACTTTTAGGTGATATTGCAATCATCGCTGAGAAAAACATGTTCCTGGAAAAGGCATTACATTAAATTAAATGGACACCAATCTGAACACTACCTATAAAATGAAAATTTCTTTTGAAGAATAATCCGTGATCTTGCCGGTGATTCTATACCACACTAGTTCCCGTAGAACTATAGAACATTTTTGTATCTATTATTTCGATTTATCAGGGGGATAAAAATATAATAAGGAGTATTTGTGGAGGTAACATGGTCTAACAGCGTCAAAAAGTTCAGAACTTCCACATCGTGGAAAGAGGATTAGCGTAGTTTTCAGTCTTTATAGACTTCGAAATGGAGGAGGATTGAAAAGACTAGGTAGAAGAATGAAGACGGATTTCCGCCTTCTCTGAAAAAAATAATATTTTTTATTCTTATATTGAAGAAAAATAAAGATATTGAGGAGATTTGAAGAAGGTAGATGAATTCGATGAGAGCGATATTGCCTAAAATATAGTGGAATATTTAAAACTATCAGAAGGGGTGTGTCGGGAGAGAAGTGACGGGTGGATAAGGTATTCTGGAATACGTAAAGAATTAAAATTAAGCATTAGACACTGGTTAAAGCAAAAAGTCTGCTGCAGAATTTTTTTACCTGATGTAAATGCTTAATTAGCCTACGGTGGTATGTATCAGTTTTTCAAGAACCGTCGATAAACGAGATTGGCCTATCTCGTAGACTACCGGTAATAATAGGTTCCCACATAGGTAAAGAAGACGTTTTTCACGTGCGTGGTAATTTCATACGAGTATATATAATTCAAAATCCACAATGGGTTTGGAATCAAAACTTAATCGTTCTTTGGAGATGATGAAGGTGAGATTGGATCCGCTTGATTCGATGATTACTGCTTTTGAACTCTATGTGATGTCGCCTATGTGCTCATACCGGTCGTACCTGAATAAAAAGTTCTGTGAAATTGCACAGTTCGGTTTTATTCAAATGATCACTGCTGTTGATGTGCTCGTATTATTGGTTGCGGATGTTATTCCTGACTACCGATTGTGAACAATACTTCTTCAAACTGACTACAAAAATACAATATTAATTCCTCTCCTTTTATTTTGAGATAATTTTCTCACGTTTGGGAATAACGAAATCTTTTCACGTTAACTAAGTTATCAAATTCCTACACAGAAAAGGTATTTCACGTGTTTGGAACATGTAAATAACTAATTCTCTTTCATATTCGACATTTCCTGTGAAATTGCCTTTAGAACTTAATAAATGACGCTGATTGCAAGTACAAAGTGGAAAATATTCAAATTTATACAGCCTCCATACTTCTTTCATCCCCCTCAAATAATTTCAATGATTTAATTTACCATGAATTTCCTTCGCCGGATCATATTTTTTTATTCTAATTGTTTCCGAGTTAAATTCTAGGCTTTACTGTGATTATAAATCACCAATTTTAAGCATGTTAAAGATGATTCATAATCATTCCATGCATCGAAATATATTTCTATATCATATATATTTATCTTGAATGCCTATAAGTGTATAATTATTGCGTAAAATTGGCATCGGAGTCCTTTTGACCGTTAAAATACACATTTTTTTATAGATCGTACTGTTTTTAATATTTAAGTTAATTATGAAATGCGTGTCAGCCTACTTATTCCTTGCTCTTTATCGAAAAATCTATGTGTTACCCCTGATATGCGAAATTTATATACCAGTTTCGGCCAATATTTCGTATTTTTAAAAGCGTATGCCTCCTATGTCTGCTGTATTTCACTCACATAGTAAATGTTGAAAGTAAGCTGCATAATGTAGTGTAAGATTGTCGCGGAGTTGAATAGATCTTGTTTATATTTATGCCATATAGTTCATATTGACTTGGTCTGCATGTGTTTTGAAACGAAGCACATTTTACAGCCATCCTACTTGCGCGATGGGGATCCAAAGAGGGACTTATGTTCAGGTATCCTCCAAAGACTTCTTGCAAATTTTTTACCGACTGTAGACTCCGCCTCATTCAGCCTGTGTCAACATTTTTTTACTGGCCGTCTACTAATTCAACTGCGAAACTAAAACAGATTGCCTTTTCTACGAAGAGCCAAACCTCCCCCGCAATCTACACAAGAAACTCGCAGTTTCCTCGGTACTATTTCAGTGTAGGTATCCGTTGCGAATAAGACAAGTTTCCCGTTGTTTTTCAGTCGTAAGTATTTTCTCAAAAAAAAAGAAAACGAAAGAGTCTGGGCCAAATGCGGAATGCCGTGGTTCCGTTATAGGAAGTTCCGTCATAGAGTAATTCTTCTCCCCCGTAATTTTTCCATTTTACCATTCCATCAGAGAGGTCAAGCGTCTGCCACTGTCGCAGGGTCCTCCTCTTTGCTTATGCACGGGAGGTTTTTCAGACTTTAGGGAGAGTGGTTGTGTGCGTTTGGAGAGGGCAGGAGGGGTATATATGAGTACAGTGCCGAGTCGGGCGACGGAGGAAGGTGTAGGCAGGGAAGGGAGCGCGGTAGACAGGCGGGAGGATCGGGTGTAGGACGACGGAGCAAGGAGGACGCGAAAAAGAAGCAAGGGATGGAAGATGATAGACACTCCCTCCCTCTCTCTCTCTTCTGCCCTCAAAAAACTGAGTTGATGTACGGAAAAAAATGTACCTAAAGTAAAAGTAAAAAAATGTAAGCTTCGACCGTGGGAGGTTTTCTTTCTAATGAGTTCACTAACTAGTTAATGAGAGATTGGGAATGAATGGCGGTTTAAAGTCGTTTGTTATTCCGAGAGTTATATAGCATGGTGGAGGAAGAAAGAGTGAAACCGCGTCTGGGAGGAAGGTGGGGTGGGAGGGCCGTGCGCTGGAAAAAAATACGCGCTTGATATGATCCGAGAGAAAAACGAAAGATTATGGATTTTTCGGTTCGGGGAAAAACATGGAAACTCCATGGAATGTGAAAAATAAAAATCTGGTAGCGGGCAAGCATGGTTCGGGGAAGAGAGTTTTCTTTCATTTTTCTCCCGAAGCCCACGGCTGACAAAAGAAAAGTGGGGAGCGAAACAGGTTGGCGAGAATTGAGCGAAGACTGGTGAAAATGGGTCACTTTTTATTTTCTCGGAGCGCGACAAACGGAAAATAGCTGCATTTATTTATTATATGCCAGTGCAGTCATAAATATTTTCACTTTTGTAGTTCCCTAACCAGAGAAGGAGCGCTTCCAAGGTTGAATCATCAAATTTGGAGTTTTAAAGTGGGATATAATGACTGTACCACATATTGTGAACGCTCTAACGAGTGATTAGGTGTTTAAAGATGGATATATATAGATAATAATTAGGGCTAACGAGAAAGCATAGGGTACAGTCTTTATTTTAGAAAATTGCAAAAATATCTGTAGAAGAGCTATACCTACCATTCATCTCTATCAATTAGACTTAAAGACTTCACGGCTTGATGGCAGAAAATGTTTAATTTAAATGAGATATTTGACACTTATTCCAAATATTTTATTTATAAATATATATTGAACTTTTATAATTATTGTGATAAAATCAACGGGTCTATGATGTAAAATCCATGAAATTTTAACATTGATTTAAAGATACAAAACGCTTATACTCGGTAACCTATATTAGGTATTTATTTACTCTCGATACTAACCTGCCTCCTTAAGATGGAGGCATTATTAGCAATCCTAAGAAATATATATTCTAATAATTTTTTCTCAACTTGGCGGATGAGTCTTCTCCCTTTCCTTTTCTCTCAAGATACATTAATATACGCTTTTCAAATAAAAACCACCGTATTTGATTGATTGACTCAATGAATCTTTTATATGACTTTTTAGAACTAATAATTATGAGTTTATGGGGATATAGCTCTTAGTAGTCAAATTTTCATTTCACCATGGTTTATGAAAAATGGTTTTCTTCAACAGCGATACTTAAAGCTTTATCTCCGTGAAGGAGAAGATGCGGAACCCTTGCTCAACGCTGCATCGATATTACATTTTCAGTAAATTCGGATTACTAAGTTATTTGTCTGATGGTATGTTCTCGAGTTTTGAGTTGCTCATTCACTTAATAGTAGTAGTAATTATAATTGCTGTTCTATGAACTCGTCAATACCATAAGCACTTATCATTTCCCTCCACTCTCTCTCTATTGAGGTCAGGGCTGCGCGTACTCCACCTCCCTTTTAATTATCGTGATTAGGGAATAGTACCATTACTCAAGAATATTGATTGATTAAATAAGTTGAATTTTATCTGGTAATTGAATGTTGAAGTTTTCAGAATAGTCCAACCTTAACAAAGTCACCTACTATAAAGAAAGAGCATAATTACTTGTATTAAAATAATTGAAATTCATTGTTTTCCCAATTTAGTCTCATGGCACTATTATAAATTGTACGGATCCACCAGGTGTGTTTTGATTTTTTTACTGGGAAAAAAATCAAATTTCTTTTTATGAAACGGTGTTATTATTCGATTCAATACTTACATATATACCCTTCACGCCGTTCTTCTTTCAAGGTAGGTAAAGTCCAAAAAGTCTAATTTAAGTTTTTTCAAGTATCTGCTCCTTTTTATTAATTTCTTCGTTGCTGATGTATCTTTTCATACTCCTCAAGCCTCTGTCAAATTCATTCATGGCTTCTCACATGTTATCCTCTTCCGTAGACTCCGACGATTCTTGTCCAAATAGTCTTAACTACATTCACCCTCGACTTTCTCGGTCAACCACTTCCTTTCCAAACATTCACTCGGCTCTCATGTAAATGCTGGGTAACTTAACTCTCGTTCATTCTATCAACATGATAAAACCAGTGTTTGAAACTTCTTTCATCATAATTCACTAATGAATCCAAATCCACATTGTTTTGTAATCCAAACATTCCTCACCATATCACTTTTATTGTCACCGAAGGCACAAACCGCATTTGTTCCCAGACGTTTCAATTGAGAGTTACATTTGGATAATAAATAATATACATTCCAGGGTGGTTCTAATTTTCTACATAAGGGAAAGTATTTACGCAAAAATCCTGTTAGTGAATTTCATGTGAAGCGATGTTACCTGAAATTGTTTTAATGAAAAATTTTAAGTGGTCACGCTTTGGTAATGAAAAATTTTCACGTTTAAATATCAGACATCGCTTCCTTTCCGGTGGGCATCTTTATCTGAATTCCGTTCTTCGGAACTTCTAACGATGCTAAAAGTTAAATTTGAATGTAAAATGTTTTTCTTTCACTCTAATTTTCATTGTTATAAGAACAATCCTGATATTGTGCCCGAGCAATTGCTCTTAAATGAACATTCTGGCCTTAATGTTTTTCATTACACGTGCATAAATTCTGCTGCAAAAACCTTTCTATGTGAATTGATAAAATGAAATAACTTGCAGATTGGGCAGAATGGAATAACTTGAGTTAATTAAATGCAGAAATATATTGAATTTATGTAAATATCGGTGTAGCTATAATTGAAAATCTGAATTTTTTAATTCAGGTGTACGATATTGTAGTACTACTGTACTATTGTAGTGTACTACTGTAAATGTAACGTGCTAGTTGTAATTAATGGCATAATCATCATAGTTCATTGTATTTCACTTTCGATATAGATTATGTTCCCTATATTTTTAAGCGCTTTCTTTATTATTACCCTTGATGAAAATTTCATTTTAGAACTGGGATATGCGAGACTTCTTAAAGATTAATCAAAAGGCTAATAGTTTGAAGAAAGTTTTGGATGTAAGCTATGAATTTGCTGTTTATATGGTTTCGTTATTGTAAAATTGTTTGAGGAAATATCAGAATCAATTTTCTCGAATTAATCATTGGTCCAGTATCTTCGCAGAAAAAGTAGAATAAAAAGCTTTTCTTTATCATGATTTATTCGTGTTAAAATTTCAAATGCTTTTTCCAAACACTAACGAATATAACTGATCAGGCCGGTGTCCGTTCTCGGCTTTGTTTCGCTGCTTCATTACTCTTTTGGAAATGCGAAACTTTAAACACTCTAATCTTTCATCCTGGTGAGAGTAATTTTGTGTAGAATTCCAAGTAAACTATCCTGTTTGTTTTTCTTTGATCCGCGGAAAGAACTTGTATTCTGTCTACTAATTCATTTTAGATATTACCTAAGCCTAATCTGTAAAGTTCAAAACCTTGTTGGTTACATTTAACAAACTTTTAGTTGTGATGAAATGGGACATTTTCCGAAAATTATTATTTATTATACGTTTTACACTATTTATAGTTGTTTAATGTGAGTTATAAACTTGGTCGAAATAGCGCCATCTCACTACAACAGCAACCTAAATCAACCGTACCTGCTTTCTTTTCAATTGAAAACTCATTTTTTTTAAATCTCCCTTTAAAATCGGTCAGTTTTGCTGTTGAATAGGAGAAAAGAAGAAACTAAAAACATAGGTTGAAATAATTTATTGAGTGTTTCACGATTAATCATTTTACGTATACTAGTCACACTAAGATTTTATCGATTTTCTCGTAGGAGAAATAAGGACAAACTGGTCTTCTCCTAAATTTACCTAATTATAAAACAACATAGCGAGGCAGAGGCTGGACTCTTTAAGCTGACCCTGAAGCTTAAATTATGAAAAAGTAGCCCGTTCCAATGTTGCAACAATGTAAAAAATTTTAATATAAAAACACCGAACTAAGATAATTGTTGTTGGTATTCAAATGTGCTGTCAAATGACTGCGCCGACAAACGATGTTTCCAAACTGATACTGATCATTATCCTGCTGCGTGTTGAATAATGTGTAGTGGATAAGTCTACCTTCTCTCAGTCAGTAATTGCTGGCTGATTTACCTTTCACCAAAAAGGAACGAATGGGTTATGTAAGTAAGGATTTTCTGCTCTTGCATCTCTTTCCCACTTTATTCCGTGACAAAAAAATCGTACTTCAGCAGAAATGCATCTATTCAAACTAATATCACCGCAGTTCTCACAGAAAAAATACAAAATATCCAAATCGCGCGAAGGTACACAACAGCAAGCTAGGCTAATCTCAACTAAAATCGTTTTGCGGTCGTGAAAATTGTAACGCTAAAAAAATCTATTGCCGTACTCCACCGTCAAGTATTGTATAATAAAAACAAAAATTCAGGTGAATTTTTTCTAAAATATCATCACTGATTTCTAGTTTTTCAAAGAAATTAATTCACTTTTAATTTTTATATCCTAGATAGAATATTTAAAAAAAAACCTATGGTATGTTAAATACGTAGCTTTTATCGCAGCAGTACCAAACACCTAAGGTAGAAATGTACTTTAGGGGTCTCACTATGACCGAAATATCAGAAACATTAAAAGGTGCAAAAATAGAAATGTTACAGGTCAGGGTGGCATTAATGTAGAATAATGAACGTCTGGAGGCAGGTCATTACATCAGAGACTTTTACTTAATGAATTTAATGAAAGTTTTAAGAATAAAATATACCATCAGAATTTAGTAGAGCAGATGTGAGTGGCTTTCCACCCATTTTCAGAAAGGGTGATAAGAATAACTGCAATAAACGATCGAGGAATAAGCCCTTTAGGCTCGGTTTACAATATATATGTAAACATTCTGAGCGCCAGATTAAAAACCATCATGGAAGTGTTAATTGGGGAAGATAAAACGGGTTTTATCTAGGGACGGTCAACCATTGATGGATTCTTTTCTACAAAAAATATTGAAAAAATCGAGAATTTAATAGTGAAACTATTTTCGCATTCATTTATTTTGAAAAAAGCTTTCTATAGAGTCAACAGAGAGAAAATTTTGAGCATAATGTACCAAAAAGGATACGCCCCCGTCTTGTAAATGCAATCCGAAGCCTTTACACGAACAAAGAAATGATCATAAATGGGGGTAAAAAGACAATAAAACCGGTTAAAATTAATAAGGTGTAAGAAAAGGTGTCCTCTCTCCAACTATTTTTTATATCTACATTGACGACATCATTCACAAATAGAAAATGGCCCATAAGACGTATTAATTTATATAAAAAACTATTTATATTAAATATAATACTCTATGCTGACAATATAACTCTCATAGCAGAGAGGGAAGAGGACCTACAGAGAGGCATTTGCAAACTAGATCATATATGCTCAGTTTATAACTTAAAAATATCAGTGGACTAAATGAAAGTTTAGGACAAAACGGTGGACAAAAGGACAGTTTAGGACAAAACGGTGGACAAAACGAAAGTTTAGGACAAAACGGTGGACAAAACGAAAAAGTTAGGGTCTTCTTGGGACCTAAACCAATAAGAACTAAAATGTTATTTAATAATGCAATTTTAGAATAGCCAAAATATTTTAAATATTTAGGTTTTAACCAAACATATGACTACAGCCGGAAAATAGAACAGAAACTAAACAATTTCAGCTCTATAAACAGGACGGTTATAAGAACACTGAAAAATAAAACAGTAAAAGATACCCTGTTGAAATTTTACAAAACGATACCTTTACCAATACCTATCTACCGAAGTGAAGCATGGACAGCAACAAAAAAAGAAGAAAGCAGAATACAAACACTTGAAATAACTTTTTAAAGTTAAGTGAAAGGCTCCATAAAAACAGATCATTTAAGAATCGAAGCCATTATGAATTCCCTATAAATATTTAATCTAAACGAGAGAGTAAACAACAGTAAAATTAATTATAAATAACATCTAAACAGAATGGATAAAGAGAGCCTGTTGAGATGCGAAACTACAACTGCTCAGGGAAGAGGGGTATAGAAAGACCCTGGAAGTGATGGATACCGAAACAGCCAAAAGTCCTTATACATAATGAGCAGAGAAAATGAAAAATGTTTTACTCCCCGTAAGGACTATCATAAATTTCATTTATTCTTCCTCCGTGATTAATATTGAAGAGATTGAACTAATTTACTACTTGCACCGATGGGATGTTTAATCTCGATCGATAGGCTTCACGTCATAATCACTCAATCGCGCTTGTGTCTTCTGTCATAGTCAATATTAGCGAAGGGATTCGGCCTGAAATTAAGGAATTGTATTAGGCGTCTAACATCCATTTAGTAAGTTAATGCCATTGGTATGGTGAAGCTTTTATTGCACACAAGATAATTAAGAGTGGGAAAACTCTAGCATTAAAATAAAATTCAAACTTTTGCATGGACTTTTTACATGCCCCAGCTCATGGACCATCCCTGCGGCACTGCCACCATTTTTTTCTGGCAATGGTGCAGCAGTGGAGGACTTTCCCCTTCGCCACCTCCGAAGCTTTTCTGTGGTCGGGCTAAGAAGGGGGGGAGGGGGGGGGCTGAGGGATAGAAAGGAATGACGCCGCCAACGGGTCGAGGAGAGACTTTTCCTCCTCCTTTTTGTCATATCCCTCGCTTTGGTTCAAAGGCGATGGAAGAGAGAGAGGGAGAGAGAGAGTGGGATCCCTGTCCTTCTGCCGTCGCGAGATAATGCTGAGGGACTTGAATGGGGCGAGTTGAAAAGAGGCGAAAGGAGGAGGGGTATAGGATGGAGGAGGAGGGAGGTTGGCTGTGTGTCGCGGTGGTAGACTCTCTCTCTCTCCCTCCC